>JAPMOR010004330.1:11591-44584 GCA_026543865.1 Argiope aurantia | reverse complement strand
TTTTACGATAGTTCATATCATTCTCTCTGATTTAAATCTACTGCACATGTTTGCAATTCTATAATCGGTAAATGAAATCCTCTTTTGGAAAATCTCTGATGTGCAGTGTTTAAATCCTTCTGAAACATTACCAAATCTGTCTGAATCGATATTATTTATCAACAGATTTTCCTTGAACATAAACTATTATTTTTCCAGGAAAGTTGTTTTCTGACAGGTTTCATTTATTTCTGCAGAATCAGCGGTCAGTTTTTACAGCAGGAGTTTTTCATTAGAAGAAGTTTCTTATGAACTACAAAAACAGTTTATTATCTATACTGATCCTTTAAAAGTTTAAATACTGCCTCATATGATATTGGTCTTCATAATCGTTCTTTGAATTTAAGAGTTTCAGATCTTTTTAATAACCTGACTTCTCGTGGTTTTATTATAATCACTCTTTTAGATTCAATCGCGTTTTGGAATTTTGGGCCATGAGAACTCGCACAAGGCCGCAAGATTGGCAATCGCTCCAATAAATATTATTATACCATTCGAGAGATTGAAAAAACACTTTAAATTTTTTCTTTACTCGAAATGGCAAATACCGTGAACTCTTGAAGTAGAAATCTAACACCACTCTATCAAGTTACTTTTATAACCTTGTTCCTCAGCAAAAAATAGAAAAGATGATGCACTTTAAACTCACCTAAGCTTCACATATATTAGGTGAAAAACCATCACCAATGTGTCGAGATGCAATTGTCCACCATATTCTTTCAACTTTGTCGTATTTCAGAGCTCAGTGCTTGCAAGTTTTTCACGATTTTGTTGTCATTTTACTTGACAGTATCTTGGATTTTTAAAATCCGTAAAAATTCCGTTTATTCCGAGAAACTCGAATACATGATATAGTAATGCATAATTTATACATCTTAATCAGAGAGCTGTTAGATTCGCGTAAAAATGGAAATATCGAAATTTCGATTTGATTGAGTACATAACATTGCAAGACAACCTTTATCTGAAATTCACTGCAAATATTCTTTACGTATTTGGAAAGAGAAAATCATTTTAAAATACTGAATTCTGTATTCAAATATTTAATGAGTGGCTAAGAATTAATAAGTTGTAGAGTAAAGATTAAGCAAAAAGAAATATTGTTTTAAGTCTAAAACTTAGAACTTATTAAATCAGTTTCTGTATCTTATTTTATCGAGTTTTCAGGGAGAAGTATTAAAATTTTTAAAAAATTAGGTCAGTTAATTTCTGTATGGAAATTTAGGCATCCAGTCACTAAAATTTTTTTTCATTTATATTTTTTATGCTAAAGTATATATTTTATATTTATTTGTAGTAAATGTTAATTTTATTCAACAAAATATGTGTTTTCATTAAAATATCCAAATACTTCTGTCGTTTACAAATTCCCTGATAACTTTTAAAACGATTTAAAGTCACTAACTATTCTTTAATTACCATTTGATTCATGTGTCTATTCTTATTAAATCCTTTTTCCTTTGCCTTGTAATCTTTTTTTGGATCAAACCTCGCATTTACAAAACAGGTCCTAATTCAATTTAAGAGTAGTAACTTGGAAATTTATTTAGAACTAAACTATGTGTGATAATATTAAATCATATTGGGTTGGAAGCTTTGACCTAAGTATCAGGAGAGTTTTTTCAACCAGCGGCTATCAAGATCATGGCAGACAGCAGAAATCAGAGATTTTAAGAAATGATACTTCCTTTGAAATTCATTTTCCCATCTTAGAATTTGAAATGTATATTTCCTTACATTCAGAAGCTGTTATGACTATCGAGCAAATTATGATTTAAACAAAATACTAGGTAAGAATGGTGTTGTTGGAAAGAAATTGTTAAGAAAAGAATTTCTGATGTGTTTGGGAAGAGATGAGGGCAATTTTTCATTCTGGCTAATCTGATGAATTCTATAACAATTGATAAGGATTGCCATTTGGAAACAAAGAATTCACCCTATGCCTTGCATTTTAAGAAAGACAGAGGAATTCAATGACGGTTTACCTTTACCTTTAAACCCCCCGGGGGGCATCACGAAATGAGGATGAGATGCTTCCGGCATGATGGTGGGATCTCGCCACCCTGGAGGGTACTCAAATAGGTGGGGGATCTGACTCCTCCCATCGATGACGGGACATATTTCCTTCGGGGAGGGTTGTACCGTGGCCGGTGATGGTTCTTATTACTCAATCACAGTTCCCACCAGTGTTGCTTTTGCGGCGGTCCGGTTATTTAGCCTTATAGTTTAAATCCATGTGCCTTCGTGGTCGGAGAGTCAGTTGGTTGACTTACCTTTACCTTACCCTCTGTCTTTATTCAAAGATGCTTCTCTTCAAGTAGGAAAAAAAATTGATATTTTTATTTACTGACAACATAGGCGTGATTGGCAATATATTACCTGCACAGCCATATTACATTGTCGATGATGGGATTATTTTTGCATACAGGAAATAGGTTTCTATCCAAGAGTGAGTAATAATACCAATTCGGATGAAATCAACACACATTGTGGGACAAATGTTATTGTAATATTCGAAAGGCACGAACAAAATTAAAAGTGCATATTCAATAAACACTAGGGGAAACATGAACAAGATTAGTGTAATTCTATTTCAAAGTTCAGACAGTTGCAAAGGAGCAATTCTTAGTTACCAATGAGGATGAAAACAAATTTTAGTAATTCCGTAATTACGAATTCAAAAATTCAATAAATCTAATTCTCCCAAGCCCTTAGTGAAGCATATGGTATGATTGTTATAAACTGTCGCTGAATCATGCCGATATATAAAGTATTTGGCATGGATTCATAGCTACTAGAATTTACTGCTATCTTGATTCAAAATTCCTTGCACACGTTAGTCCCGGGATAAATCTAACGTCCTTAAAAGATTTATTGCAGCAGAGAATTACACGAAAATATCTTGGTATCATAATCAGACACCAGCTTTTCAACGAGTTTTTACTGGACACAACCTCTACTTTGCCCATAAGAAATCCACTTTAATACTTCAACAAGTAACTGCAGAATATTGTGGATATAATCAACAAATTAAACCTAGCATAGGAGACTGATTCAACGCTTATTTGTACAAAAATAAGGAAATGGAATTAAATTAGACACAAGAAGTTTATTCACTGAACTGCTAAAACGATTTCCAGGCAACGTTGTGAATCATGCCAACCCTATTCCGTCATCATCTGCCTTTTTTCATCATAGTTTGCAAATATATAACAAATACTCCTGTAATGGTAATGCCTTTCGAGTCTTATGCAGAAACTAGGGCTTCGGACAGAGACAAATTAAACTTTTCACATCCATTTTACTTCAATTTCATACAACATACTACATTTCAAACGTTCTGATGTGTAAAAGAAACTTCTTCCAAAATTGCGTAAACTGTAAGTTGATATGCGCCAATACGTTCAATAAATATAACAAAACCTGTCTAAATCCAAATGTTTCAAATTTCAAAGATAAATATGAAATTGAAGACAATTATGATATCGATAATTATATCGAAGCTAGGTTTTCCAATGTCTGAAATACAGATGATTACGGAAATTGAAGACGAGTTTATTAAAAAAACATAATTTTTTCAAGTATACTAAACAATTTTAATTTATATAAGTTTATTTTTTTATTTTGATAAGATTTCTTTCCAGTTATTGATTTCCAAAAAAATTCTAAATTTCATTTGTGAAAAAATATTGCTATTATATATTTTCCAAACATGTTTTATGTTAATAAAATTATATTAATTCTTTATTTTAGACATTTTATTGCAATAATGAGTTATTCTTCAAACACAGAAATGTTTGTTGAAATATTTTATCGACATAATACTTCCCTATGAATGTCTAAAGCTTAATTATGGAAATGTTTTTAATAAATTCCAATTTTATCAAATGCAAGGACATTTTTTAATTGAAGTGAATTTTTATTTTATTCGTAGTAACTTCATTTAAGCTTTAAGTGTGTAGTTAAGGCAGGCGTTCCTTAGATTAATCTAAAGAAAGATAAAGGACTTAACAAAAAATTTTCGTAAGGAATTAGGTTTCTGATAATAATTTGCATTTTTAATCTTAATTTGCCTACAATATTTTTATTTTATTACTATCATTCATCGTTATTCTTTCATCCGTCTCTCTCAAGCAATATATGCTTGCTCTTAAATGTTTTAACGTCATTAACTAATACTTGAAATTCAAGAATACCACTGGAAAAATCATTTGCAGTTGCGAAATTGATTAAATGTTACTTTAAAAGTAGTTAACAATATTTCAGTTTCAGAGAAAAAGTGTACTGAGATTTGCTGAGTTTGAAAAGATAACGGATACTCATACAACTAGAAACTGATATTTTCAATATTAAAATAAAATATTTCCTTGTTTAATTTAACATCGTTTCAAGGTTTTCTTAACCTAAAATTTTTCACCTGAGATCATTTTTCTGAAATATGAGTAACTTATTTCAGCTCGAAGATAGAAATTGTTTGGTTCCTTGAATAAACAGATTAATTCTTGTGCTTTCGATTTTGAACTGTGTCGTTTTATAATAAATAATTTGGACCTTAGAAGTTCCTAATAATTTTCTTTAAAAATTCTCAACATTTGTGTTGCTATTGTTTTAAAACTCCGTGTGATCCATGCTTTGCAAATTGATTTATTTCTACTTTTCTCTTTAGAAAAATGTAATATTCTTGAATAATTGGCAGCACAGTTGTCAGCGAATATAGAAATTTAATTCTTAACAATTTCCCTATTGTATTCCTTATTACGAGTAATTATTTCATTTTCTTTTCCATTAAGCATCTAAATCACAGCATCTAAATCTCCTTCCCACTTTTAGGAAATTGGAAAGACTTTTTTGTTTTCTTTTGAAAGTATAACAATTGTCAATTTCGAAATTTAATTTAAAGTCTTGTTGGATTTTAATGTTATATACATTTTTTTTATCATGTTAGCAAAGAAAGTACATTCCAGTCTACTCCTGGAAAATGAATTTACGGATACTAAATTATGATTGTTATAAGCCAATTTTTTTTTCAGATCGTGGTTTATAGAAGTAAAATCTTATGCAATCAAGAATATATATTAATCCAAGTAAAATATTGTATTATGTGTCATGCATTGCAGGACAAATTTATGGAAGTTCCAACATGCATCTGATGTGCAATGGTGTATATTGATCAGTGATGAGCTGAGTTTTTTAGGTTCATAATTATTCTTCCTTTGAGGTACAAACAATATGTAACTTTGTAAATTTATTTTAAAGCAGAAGGAATCATAAACTATGAAAATGAGTAATTTATATTATATTTAATATGGAACTATTTATTGAGATTTATGAGGGATAGGCATATGTATTTCGTTTCATTATTCGAGTTCACATAATTATTCACATTTTGCCAACGAATCTGTTACATTCCTGAGGCAAGGCAAGTAGGAGCCCACTGAACTACATTTTATTACATAGTAGTCACCTTTGGTGACCAGATACTAGATATCTTTACTTAGGTATCTTAAGTATTAGGCAGATATTAGGTTTGCCACAGATTTTGCCAACTAATTTCAGTTAAATCGTTTAAATGCAGCTTCGTATCCGCGGATTATTAAAACTACTAGATAACAAAGATGCGTCACTTTACGTTTTAAACGTATGCTTCATGCAGAAAAATTTCAGGATCTCATGACGCTTTTAAAAAGGTAAATGCTTAGTTCATCTACGTGTAATTCAACTCTGATCAATAGTGATCAAAAGTTACAATGCAATTTTCTTAATATTTTTACCGCTACTCAATCCTATCCAAATTAAAGGTTTTACTATATAGTTCATTATCATAAAATACTAGGAATATAGTGAAAACATATTACAGCTAATATTTTGCGACAAAATCGCAAACATTAGAATTAATAAGCCGTTACTAATATTTTTATGCTTAAATTTTACTCAATGAATGCTTTAAAATGTCATTGCCTACGTATTGTCTAAATATTCCTTAATATTCATTATATTGTTCAACATTTTCAAAATATTTTACAATATTATAATACTACCGGCATTGACAATAACGAGACTTTGAAAAAAAGCTAATATAGTTTCTTCTTTTATTCTTTAGACTAGCCACCTTTGGCGACCAGCTGGTTCGCCAGTATTACCGCTCGCTACAATTTTCAATTAAATATTTTAAGTAACTGGTCTCTTAATAGATTCGCAAAGAAAACCTGTTTAATCTTCAAATTTTGATAGTCATACCAAACTTATACTGTTGCTTAGATCGTTTCGTTCAATTTACTATATAGATTTTGCTAATTTGTTGTCATTTCCGGTATAACTTCAACTTTAATTTAAAGTGGAAATGATGAAATTGCAATTAATATAAAGATATATTTTAATAAAACCAAGCTTTTTATTTTATTGATCATCTTTATTACTAATTATTTATTATTATTATTATTGAATATGAGTATTGCAAACAGAATCGCTCGGTATATAAATTTTATGTGAACTACAAAATATTTTTCATAATTTATGTATGTAATATCTCAAAGAATATTTCAAGAAAAATTTCTCAGATTCAGCATAAAATTCAGTTTTTAGTTTTGCTTTCAAAATTTAGAAAAACTCAACATTTTCATAATTTTAGGTAAATTAATCTTGAAAAACCTGCGCGCTGATTGGCTTATTTTCTTTGAAGCGATCGATGGAAAATCTAAAATTATCCTTTTTTTATTGAATAGTGATATTCAAATTTTCATAAATCAGTCAGTTTAAGTGATTGATTTAGTTTATTGGACATTAACTCTTTTTATTTAAAATATTAGTGTTTCAAGAACATTTTGTTAATCGTGATTTCCACAGCAGAAGCTTTATGTAAAATCAAAAATTCGTTATTTATTAGAGCATTTATTGAATCAAGTTACATAAAATATAATCATTTTCCATTTTGACCATTTTAGCAGATCTGTGTCTTACTAAAGGTTTACAAATTAGCTGTGTGGCCCTGATTTGAATGGATATAATTTTCATATTAAACAAAACTTGCCTTAAAATAAAACTGATTTATTGGATTAATAATATAGAGAGTGTAAAAGATCATAAAATAATTTTTCTTGAATTTATTTTTTAGAAAAAAAATAATACTTCTTATTTGTCTGATTTCCTACAGACGATTTCATTTCCAAAAAGATTTAATTTATTTTTAATTGGAGCTTTAATCAATGTGATGGCAACATTTAGAAAAAAGCTATTTTTTTCCCATGAATGCGAAACGTGCTCGTACAGCTGAAATTTTATTTTTATTTTGTACGAAAAAAATTGTTGAAATATATAGTTAAAATATTTATTTAAAAATTCATTAAAAATATAAATTTAATTTTAAGGTTAAAACATTAGTATCATTTAAAAGATAAATCTTTGATATTTAACTTCATGTAAAAATCTTTTTTGTGCGGCAATATTTTCGGAAGTTATACCAAAAAAACACCAAAATTTCGCTTAATTTTTAAATAAATAAAATTCTAATTAAAAATTCGAAAAAATAACCCCCAGGTGCACATTCCCGACCTCCAAGGTATACACGTGCCAAATTCGGTAGCTGTAGGTCGAACGGTCTGGCCTGTAGAGCGCCAACACACACACACACACACACACATTGAGCTTTATTATAAGTATAGATATAGATATAGATATAGATATATTGCGTTAAACCTGAAATCAATTCACTCTTTTTCAATCTTTCCATATCACAGGGAAAATGCATTGATTGATATGAAAGAGTATCTTCATTCTTAAAAGAAAAAATTGTTATGTCAAGCACTGATTTGGAACTGATCATTATCACATTTCTGATTCACTCGCATTTCATTTCTTGGAAAAGGAGTTGGCGAAACATTGCTTCTGTGGAATGAAAAAGTGCAGAAATATAGCTAGTCTAGAATTCGTGTTTTCGCTGAAAGAGGAATAAAAGAGGAACACACTTGGCATGAAATAAATTAGATATACCCAACTTGCAATTTGATAATGCCTGACACGGCAGATTACGCTCAGGTTTGCAGACGTCTTAGGACAAATAAGGCTTGGTGAGAAATGATTTGTTACCGTCAGGTATGTTATAATCCAATAAAATGCCTTTAAATGATGCCTTTGATAAAATGCCTTTCAAATGTCTTTCATTTCCTTGATTAAAAAGAAAACAAACAAAATATATATTAAAATTCTTCTTTTTATCAATTTAAATGGTCTGAATATGAAGGCACTGATTGATAGAAGCGAAAAATAAACAAGGTTAATCATTTGAAAGATTATAAGTTCATTTGTTTTCCAAGAATGTTTACTGAAAATTAATAATACCTGATTTGCACACTGAGTTTAGAATCAATAAAAGAAAGTTAAGAAAACACATATACCTACGAAATACCTATAATAATAAATACTTTTTTCAATATTTCAGTATTTAAATTTTATCAAAAACTTGAATAACTGTTTTAATGAAATACATATTCTTTAATTGAGCGCATGTTCATTATTACGTGTGTTTCTTTAAGCAAGAGATAAATTAACATGCTAAACATATGAATTATAAAACAAATTCAAAAGTTTATTTATTTAATTTTCGTGATAAAGTAATGTATTTAAAATGCGTGAAATTAAAACATTCTGTTTGAAGCAATCTTTCAGTTGAGTTTCCCTCTTAAGAATTTCAATAAACTGTTAGATATCAATGCTCATTTTCTCCATCCCCAACCCCTTTATCCTAAAATAGAACCTGCCGTTGTGTAAGCTGCCAAAGCTAAACATGCGCCAGCTTCTAACCTTTTTATGCCCTTCTACAGGGTGTTTCAGTGAACCGTTCCAGAACTTCTAAGAGGGGTAGGGTACATCCTGACAACTCGAAATCATATAGCAATGTGGAAATGCTTTCCTGAAGTGGTGTTGCATACAGAAGCACCATAAGGAAAAGAGACAGTAAATGAGACATCGTTTTAATAATACATGAAAAGAAGAAAAAGCTGCATGGATTAAAGTAAGTGTTCGAAGTTTCTTCCACGGGCTACAATGTACACCTCACATCTCCGACGCATGGACATCCGAATATTCTGAAATACTCCAGGCTACTAAGTCGGGTCAACGGTGGATCGAACGTGGGGGTCCCGTGCGTTGGCCTGCTCAGTCACCCGACTTATCATGTCTTGATTTTTATTTCTGGGGTCATATGAAATCGCTAGTTTATGACACCCCTGTTGACACTGCTGAGGAGCTAGTTGCAAGAATCGCAGTAGCTGCCGGAGATATTCGAGATATGCCGGGACTATTCCAGAATGTTCGGATGTCCATGCGTCGGAGATGTGAGGCATGCATTATAGCCCGTGGAAGAAACTTCGAACACTTACTTTAATCCATGTACCTTTTGCTTCTTTTCATGTATTATTAAAACGATGTCTCATTTACTGTCTCTTTTCTTTATGGTGCTTCTGTGTGCAACACCGCTTCAGGAAAGAATTTCCGACCCCACATTGCTATATGATTTCGAGTTGTCAGGATGTACCCTACCCCTCTTAGAAGTTCTGAAACGGTTCACTGAAACACCCTGTATATGATTGAAGATCTTTACGATGCTGTTCCTAACCTTCCTTCATGTTGTTAGCTAATCATTTATTTAATGTCGTCATGTGTTGCTGTACAAATAAATGCTTTTGATGTTTTGCAATATTCGCTGTTTAAATCTCCAACATAAACGTTATTCAAATCAAATATTTCTGAGTGAAGAGCCTTTTGTCTTAGCAAAAAAACATGAAATGTATTCATAAGTTTTCTTTGCGTAAATTCATAAGTTTTCTTTGCGTAATGTTTTCATAAGTTTTCTTTGCGTAATCCTATCTTCCATGAATTTGGTTATATTTCCATGAAGATAAGTGGCTGTAATCTTTCTTCTTCTACATTAAAAAAATATTTTAAAGATGGAACGATGGGATAAATATGATTTCCGCAATCTTAGATTAAAACAGTTCTGATCAACCGTATAAGTATTTACAATAAATTATTTTTCTTAAGTTCTGGTATGCTAAGGTTTGGTGCACATTTTTTTTAAAAACGGGGATTTTTATGAAATATATTTTCAGTCTCGATGGTACATAAAACATGCATTTATATGCCATTTTAATGGATTATATATTTGTTCTCAATATTTTGCAGAGATATAGACCATGGACTCAGACTACATCCAGATATGTGCAGAATACCAAGACATTATTTTTATTTGAATAACTTTGAAACCTTCTGAAAATTTAAATATTTAAAAAAATGAAAATTACCTTTTTCCAGTAAACGCAAACAACAATTTTTATGTTCTACAAAAAAATTATTTACATATTTTAAAATTGGCTTTATTTTAAACTTTCTTTGACTTCAGTTTTAATTAATTTTGATTTTTTTAAAATATTTAAATATTTTTCTTGATAACTTTGCTTTTGATGTAGTTACTACCTTGATTTTAAAAAAAATTAAACATCAATTTCCTTCAGATACTTCCTTGTTTTTTTTCATTTATAGTTCAAATTTTATATTAAGTTAGTCAATACAGATAATGTCCCTTTGTTTCTCGAGGTAAATAACAAAATTTTGTTCTTAGGACATAATATCAGTGTTTAAATTTGAAAGAAAGATTCTTTAGATAAATTAGCATACAAACATTGTTGAAAGACATATTTTTATTCAAGTCATATCAAGTAAGTACTTATTTAATAATATTAATTACAAAGCTCTACCTAAATAAATTGGTTTTATCTTATTTGATTGAACCTTAGTGATTTTTCTGATAATATATTTCTATTCTGAAAGTTTCTTTTATAATTGCACAAGCTTTCAACATTCATGCATTGTCTTTATCCGAAATTATTAAAATAAGTATTTATTACAATGTATATATATATATATGTGTGTGTGTGTGTGTGTGTGTGTGTGTGTTTGTGTGTGTGTGAACAAACATACACTTATGCATATATGCACACATATATATGATTATCCGAAATAATTAATATTTTTAGATGACCAGGAAGACTTTCTTAGTATTTTATCTGGAACCTCAGACAAGATTAAAAGGCTCAAAATCGCAGAGAAAATTTCTTTTTTTTTTTTCTGTCATAAAAGTCATAGAGAATAAGAGTGGAACAACGAACATTTGACTTCCCTTAAAAATTATGTGAAGAATAAAGAAGAAGGCGATTTCTCTTAATTAAAAAAAACGCATATTTGAAAAGTTATAACTTTTGCACCATTTTCTCTTTATTTTTCATTTAAATTAGAGAGTAAAAAAAGTAATCGCATTTGATCTGAGTAATTCGATTGAATTTAAGCTCCTTTCAAAAAATGCAAAAAGATTGAGAATGAGTGAATTTTCCGTTTCCAACTATAATAATGAAATTAAAGTGTGAATTCTGTTAATGTAATAAGCTAAACTTGCTTTTCAAAGTTCAGTGTAGAAAATAAAATTTTCTTCTTATTTGAAAAACTTAGTAAAAAAATTGTATTTTTAATCCAATTTCACATGTAAGCGAATTAACTTTTGAACATGGTTTTGAGAAACGTGTGGCCGAATGAAAGAAAAAAAAAGAATCACTTTAAGTTATGTTTCATGGTAATAAGACTTTTCAAAATTCTATTTGAAATGATGGTATAAAAAGTAAACTTAAATCTTTTGAAAAAATGAAAACCTTCTTTTGCCAAATGAAAATACAGAATCATATAACATTGTATATATCTCTATGAGAGCGCACAAAAGTTGCAAACTGAATTTTAAAACAGATTGATTCTCTAATAAAATAATTGACATTTATTGGAAAGGAAGAAAGAAATATTTATGATCGTCATTTCCCACAATGCAATGAAATGCATTTGAGATACAATGTAAAGATTTTATTTTAATTAAAGATAATTAGATGTTAAATTACTTAATGAAACTAAATGTTAATGAATTCTGAAGTTATTTAAATTAAAGCTGTTGTTTTACAATGAATGTGATTGGAAGAATATACTGCTTTTTTGGAACTTGAAACTTGTATTCAAATATCACAGAATATAAGTAAATATTTCTTTTTTTCAGTATTTATTTTCTCGCGTTTTTTATTCGCTTAATAAAGGTGACATTCTTACTTATTTTGAGACAAACATCATAAAAATTATTATCTTGAAACTCACAATTAGAAAATATTTTATATTCAAAAATACAAATAGAAAATACAGGGATTATTTAAAAAAACTGTTTGTTCAGGTTATAATAGATATGCTTCTAATTCAATACTGGATAACAAAAAATTTGGGGACAAAGTGCATCCTAAAAGATTTTAATTCATTTCTAATTAAATTGCAAGAGCTATTTAAAAGAGCATTACATCATGATACGCGATTTCATAATTAAACTAACTTCCGAGCAAAAATCGCATTCACTATACCATCGCCTAAAATTTCGTTTTCCCTCCCCATATATATTTATATTAGTAGAAATTTATTTGCAATACACTTTTATTACGATTTCGCCAAGAAATGTAAAGAGCATCACACATTCTGATATTCGAAATTTCACTTTATTGCATATTTGCTCGAAATGGTTTATACCCAGAGAAAGATAGGAATTTCGCCAATATTTTATTTTTAGAAAGAAATGTCTTACAATGCTTAATAGCAATGTAAAATTAAAACTTAAACTTGAAATAAGCAGAGAGTGAGAGAGAGAGGAAGAAAAGAAATATGAAATAGTTAATCTCTTGCGAGTTGGGTGCCTTTTTGCAAAATGAATGATGGAAGAAGTCAAATTTCAGTTTAATACCGAATTTTAAATTCCGATCTTTAAATATTTCTTACATTTTAGCAGAGAGTGAAGATTGCGAGTTAGATTCTTTTACACTCTTTTGCAGTTTATATCAAAGCAGTCGTTTAAATCTGAAATATGGAACAGGAACCGAATACATTCTAATGATAAACAGCATCAAGATTCTAAATACATTTTTCATTTGTTGTTTTTGTCTGTAAACAAACTTTATTTAAACTGAGTTATAAGACTAAATCGTTTATTTTAGTTGAATTGGCAAACAATAAATGCATATACTTTATTTTTCTACATTCAGACTAAAAAATAATAAATGTAAATTTTATTTTTAAAAAAACATTAAATTTTTGCATTTTGAAATATTTTTTGAAATTTTAAATTTTTTTTAAACTAAAATTATTTAAATTTATGCATTTTAAAATATTTTTTTGATTTTTTTTAAATTTTTACAACTGAAATTATGTAAATTTAGGCATTTAGAAACACTTTATATTTTTATTTTAAACCTTTTTATAATTGAAATTTTTTCAGAACGTTAGAATGATATATGGTTTAGTAAAATCAAAATTTGTAGCTACTTTTGTCTCGATTTTTTTCAATTAATTCATTCATTAACTAAAAAAATCCATTTTAATCGAAAAGTGCGAAAATATCCAACAAGTGATTTTTACCTTAATTTTTTTAAAAAAATAACTTTATTTCTTATTGAGCTATTAAGCTAAATATGATTGTGAAATTATTCAATATCAAAAAGTGTAATACGTCATATAAAAAAAGCAGAAAATTTAAATAAAAAAAATGTCGAATAATCTAAGCGGAAATCATTTCTAGTGCATTCGACTTACAAAAGGAAAGGATTTGCCAGTAATAAAATTATTATACGAGAAATAAAAAATGAAATGAATTTAGTATTACATTGTTCATAAATTGCATAGTTATTATTGCATTGGATACTTTTAATAATGCATTTTAACTATTTGCTTGCCTTTAAAATTTCTCAAACAGAATGAAATTTAACATCTTAAGAAAGAAATAAAAATACTAAAATACCTATATTAGTTGACTTTAAATTCTCAAAATTCGTAAACATTTTATCATTGGAAACTCTTCAATGCATAAACTCTAACTCTTCATGGTTTGGTATTCAGGACTTACAACAAAGTTTATTCACAAGATTCTATGTTTATAAACTTGCTTATCTTTACAAACATGAGATTAAATATTTTTTTTATAAAAATAAAAACATATATTTACACTTTACATGCATAAGAAAAAGTAATTTGAAATTCTTATTCATATTCATGCAATAAAAATACCACCTCTGGGAAACAAAATCATGTTTTGGAACAATGAATGTGGAAACTATATACTAATCTTATTAATTATTAAAGGTAAAAATAAATAAATTAGTTAACAATTTTTAATAAATATTATTCATTTATCGTTAGTTTAATGATAATAATACGTTTTACTGGCCTCTCAATTTTGTGGTATCAATGTTTTCATATTTCTCACATCAGTCCAAATCACCATGTGGTAGTGAAAGCTGAAAATGAGTCGGTGGAAAGAAAGATTTCAAAATAATATACATCTATCTTATACAGTTCTTCAACATAAACAATATATGACATATTCCACAAGAAATGGGTGATGAACAAAATTGTACAACAAATTTCGATACAATACAATGTCCCTTCTTAAGTAGGAAGTATAAATAAATTATGCATCAAATAATATAATAACACATAAATCATATTAATAGCAATGAATATAAGAGATATGATAAAGTAGAAATACTATACATAGCATTAAACAAAGAAAATTAAAAGAAACATAAAAAGAATTACAATTCATATGTGAAGCATATAAAACGAGATTAGAAAATACGATCTCAAAAAGGAGTTTAGTTTGGTTATATTGACATACCGTTTGGAAGCAACACTTTGACTATTCTGCAACGGACCTCATAATCTCTTTGAACGATGGTCGGATGACGAGGATGACACCTAATCAACCACCACCTCTTCAAACTTCCACATCATACCAAAGGGGGGAACGTTTGGCCCCAATAGATTTGGTGGGCATCAGACCCGCGTACACGAGGGTTTTCGGAGGAATCGGGTTCGGAACCTGAAACCCTCCGGTTTAATTACCAAGACCATACCACCAGACCACCACGGTCAGACAAAAGAGCTAAGAAAGAAGAAGAAAACTCATATCAGGTGGGAAAAAATAAATAAAATACATATCACATATAATCAATAAATATATGATAGAGGAAAATGATATTTCAGAAATAATTTGGGTATATATATATATATCATGACAATAACAGAATAAATGATTTTGCATAGAATAGAGCCAACATCAGAGTTTCTCAACCTTTCAGTATTCGTGGCCCAGTTTTCAATCATAATTTTCATTGCGCCTTCCGCTTACAATAAAATATGTACAACAATAATGTATATTGAGTATTTTGGATTCTGTCTTAAATTATTTGTAACTAACTGCGAAAACAAGAGTAAAAAGAACCTACTTCTTGAATTTTGGACTAGCGGGTGGTGAACAGATGAAGAGAATGAAAGAGCAGAAAATTTAAATATTATATTTGAAATGAAAGACAAACAGGGAGATAACGTTAAAAGAATGTGAAAGTAGAAAAATTCGTTAATGAAAGTTAACCTAGACGGGGTGAGCTAAATTTAGAAACTGGGGATACATTTTTCGAATAATAAAAGAAATAAAACAGAAGTATGATAAAACAAAGGTGAAAAAAAATAGCAATGTTTGTGGAAGGGAATTCACACAACCAATGCCGTCTCGAACATGCGCGGAGCAAATGTTCTCTCATAGGAAGAAGGAAAATGTTCGATAACGCAAGTTTCAATTCCAGCCAGTCTCATTCGAGTCGATCCTTTTACCGCTATCGAATATATCGTGAATTTGTATGTTATGTATGTTTTCATGTTAATTCCATTTCACCATATTAAATATTCACGGCAGCAGATTTATGCTGACTCATGAATAAATTTTTAAACGGAAGTAAGCAAGCATTAGACGATAGTCAAGCATCAACAAGTACACAGACGAGCGTGGTTCCGAAAATAAAATCAAGGAAATATTCTCAAGAATACTTAAATTTCGGGTTTACCAGTACTGAAGTAAATGAAGAAGGCCCCTGTGAATTATTTGCTCAAAAATGTTGGCCGCAGACAGCATGAAGTCTAATAAACTTAAACTGCATTTGGAAACGTTTCATAGTGAGTTGGTCAACAAACAATTAATTGCATCTTATAAAGTTCATATAAAATAGCCAGATGTAAAAAACCTCACACCATTGGTGAAGAGCTTATATTGCCAGCAGCAATTGAGATTGTAGAAACTCTATTCGGAGATAATTTTTCAAAGCAATTGCAGTCCATACCTCTTTCAAATGATACTGTTCCTCGTTGAATTGTCGATATAGCTGAAGATGTAAAGTGTCAGCTTTTCTCGTAGTTGACAGACGAATTGTTTTCAATACAGCTTGACGAAGCAACAGATAGTAATAAAGATGCTCAGTTATGTGCCTATGTTCGAATTAGTGATAATGTGTCAGTAGAACAAGAAGTACTTTTCTGCAAACCAATAGAAATCAAAACATCAGCGCTCACATTATTTGCTATTTTAAATGATTATATGAAAGACGTAAATATAGAATGGAAAAATTGAGTCGGAATATGCACCTATGGTGCTCGTTCAATGTCCGGAAGATTCCAAAGTATACAAGGACTTGTAAAACAAAAAATGCCTTAGTGGGCACATAGCATGATCTTAGACAAAGAATCTTTGGCTTCGAAGGAAATGAGTCTTGCTTTTAATGTTGTGTTAACTAAGGTTGTAGCTGTAGTAAATTATGTAAAAATGAGACCCCTGAAATCGAGAATCTTTTCCGCACTTGGTAAAGACATGGGTTCAGTACATGCAACGTTACTATTTTATTGCTAGGCAAGATGGTCATCACGTGGGAAATTTTTGCTATGTGTTTACGAATTAAGAAAAGAAATCGCCATTTTCCTAACAGAAGGAAACAGATCGGAGGCCGAGAATTTTCACGATGTTTTATTTGTGATGAAATTGAGATACTTGGTGGACATATTCGAGAACATAAATAATTTGAATCTTCAACTCCAATTAGCAAATACACATATATTGGATACGAGTGATAAAGTTAATGCTTTTTGTAGAAAATTGGAATTGTGGAACAGAAATTTAAAGCAAAAAACCTAACAATGTTTACAAATGTGAATGATTGTACTAAAACTTATAAGGCTGAAGAAGAACATGTAAAGGTTGTTTTTGTAACCATTGAAAATTATTTAGCCATACTGGCAAAGCCTTTTAAAAAAAGTATTTTCATACTGATGATAAACTGATAGCAAGTTACGAGTGGATTAGGGATCCATTTCATAAGACTCCGAAAGAAAAGTTCATAGACTCCACGCAAATGCCGAAATTAAGACAATTTAGTAATAAATCATTATTTGAATTTTGGGAAGGAGTAAGGATGATTTTTCTGCACTAAAAACAAAGACATTTCACATTCTATTACCATTCAACATTCTACCTTTGTTTAACTGGATTTTCTGTTGTGGCTTCTTTGAAGACAAAATACAGAAACGGAACTGAGAGTGGCTATTTCTAATACTAAGTCTTCCTTCGAAAAACTTTGCTCTGCAATACAGGAATCCGCCAATAGTTGGTTTGACAGAGTTGAGTCATTGACGAATTGACGAGTCATTGAGTCATTGACGAATCAATCCAATGAAGCTCAAGCGATTATGGATTGAGAACTAAGCTGAATATTGAAGTTTAGTATTAAAGCAGCATCAAGTTGTTTGTTAAGTAGTTCCGTGTTTATCTAGTTCCGTTATTAAAAAATATCTTAAAATATATATTTTAATATGATAAAAGAAATCTTTATCTAATACAAAAACTGTTACTTAAAATTTTGATGACACAATGCCTCAAATTTATAATTTTGTACAAACATTTTTCTTTTATGAAAAGAGGATAAGAAATTATTATTAAAAGGCTTGCTACAAAAAAAAATAATTTTAAGACCACTAAAATTGTGAAAAAGATATTAGAAAAATAAATAAAATTACTGACAGGCATTTAAATTTCTAAAAATGAATATACTTTCGGCATTCCAAGAAACTTTTTGATATTTATCACCATTTTTTCTAAAAAAGTTTAGTTGTTTATTCCACCCTATAGTGGCGCAGCATGATCAAGTATGGTTTTTGCGCCAGAAAACCCCAACCAACCAGCCTATGGTGCTATTTGCAAATCCCATGAGTTGTTAGAAAGAAAAAAAAAGAAGCATTTATTAACTTCATCTGTAGCCGTAGCAAAAGTAATTTATCAGTTAATAACAAATTATACACTCTTAATCAAGAAATATAATATGACATATAAAAGCAGAGAATTTCAAAATTGAATTCTGAATTTCAAAATTTGTGTTCTTACGTTTTTATAATTCTAATTTTTTTCATCATTTTTAAAATGAAAAATGAAAAAGTAATATTAGCTTTGAGAAGCGAAATCTTTTTGGATAATGAAAGAACATTGATTTTGTTTTTGATTCATTTTACCAGATAATATTTTTGTTTTGTCTAGCTCTGTTTGCGCTTTAGTCAACAGAAAAACAAAGACAAAGAAATAATATGATTTTTTTAAACTTTAAACATTTTGAACTTTGCCATATTTTAAATTATTTATAATTTATTAATTATAATTCGACTCTGAAGTGTAGGATCCAGTTTCATATAAAAATTCTTTTCTCTGAAATTTTTCATAATAAAAAAATCCTTTATATGGAGATGCAAAATTAAAAATTTCATATATTTTTCATTTAATTATTCTTAAAAAAATGTGTATTTAGCAATGAAAACTAAAAAAAAATAATAATACAGAAAGATCATATTTTTGAAACTAGTACTTGTATTAGTTGGAATAAAAAATATAATTAATATATTTATATTTATATTTATATTTCCGATAAATATCTAGAAAAAAATCTAATAATAAATTTCCTAATTTATAACAAAAATTTGTTCACATAAAAATGAATTTATCATCGGTCAGTCATCGAATACGTTTTTATTGTTTATGTATTAAAAGATTGAACAATGTATTAAAACAGTAACATTTGAAAATAATGACAAGATTTGATATTTATTTTTGTTGTTGTTTGTTTAAATCACTATGAGAAGAGTAGTACCAACATTTTGAAAACATCCTTTTCAATTCATTCTTTCGTGATGCATGATAAATGCGCTAATTCTTTTCAGTTTTTTTAATCATATAAAAAAAATCAAGAATACCATCATGTATCTTTAATTGTTCCTTTTATATTCATATAACTTTGCATATTCAAATCTGCAATAAAACTCTGACCAGCAGGATAATAAGAGCAGATAAGATAATTCACAATACATAAATAGAAGGACTTCACAACAGATAGGTACTTTCAGACATTTACGTAACAATATATTTGAAATGTCGATGAATGATCCCAAATAAAATTTAAATATTAATCATCCCTTCAAAAACTGTAAACAATTTTAATTTACCTTTTTGAATGCAGTTATAGGAAATACCAAGCAATCTTTAGAAAAGAGGATTCTTACGTAGAAAATGGAAATATCTTTACTGCAATTAGATGTTTAAAAGATATTTTTAGAATAAACACAGTTATATTTTTTTAGAAAAAAATACATTTAACTTTAGGTAATAATGCAAAAATTAAGATACATGGGGCAAAAAAAAACAATTTTTAAAGTGAATTAAGGATATATAGAAGGATAAGGAGAGGGGAATTTAATCGTTTAATATTGCACTTTCTATGAGGAAAATTGATAATACAATAAATACAATACACAAGCGATACAATAAAGGTTCAAAATATGTTGTATTTAACAATACACAATATTTTTTGGTAATTTGAAAATACAGTATCTGTTATTATATTATCCATATTCAAGTAGTTGCATGATTTTCTGTTTTCTGAGAATTATAGAATAATTAATTTTTGGGTGAACAAGAAATGGAAATGAATATAAAGACTTTTAATTTATAGAAAAAAATTACTGAAATAGGTTATGCATCAAAGAAGTCTGATTTTTTTAACAGATTCATACCGATGTAGAAATCAGCAAGATAATAAATGTCAAAACATGGAATAAATATTGTCATTTTGATAATTCAATGGCAATCTATTTTTTCTTCTTCGTCTGTTGCAGTTAAACTTATTTATGATGAAGAAATCTGGATAATTCGAAATTTACTCTGTTTTATTATTATACACAAAAAAAAAATTTCAAGTCATTTCATTTTTGATAACTTGTTTATGTAAGCAGCTTGATTATATTTTTTGTGAGTTATTTATACGCATGAAGAGATACTGTATAATATATACCTATTTTTTCACAAATTTAGAAACAAAAGATGTTTTTATTGAATTTTTTTTAAAAATTAATAAAATCACATTTATTATAAATTTTTAACTATCCTGAATAATAAGGGATTTTGTTTGAAAGAATACTGTTCATGAAACCATAAGAAATTATAGGTGGATTTTCATGAGAATATATCAAAATATCTATTTTTCATCAGACTAAATCTTTTAAATTAATGACGTATGAATAAAAAATTATATCTCTAAATTCAAATTTTTTCAACTATATTCCTAGTTGGATATCATTTAGCCAAATGAATTTAAAAACATTTCTTTACTATCACCAATTCTTATTTTCCCCCGAACTTTTGGAAAAAGCAGAGCATTATTTTAATCTATTTTAAAGAGACTTAACTATTGATTCGCAATTCTTTTAAATTACATGAACTTTAACCATTAACTGTAAATTTCTGCATACTTTTTCAATTAAGAACTTACTTTGGAAAATCATTCAGTAAACTTTCAGACTCTAAAAGTTCTTCAGAAAAAAAAAAAAAAAACGTATCAAAGCCGTCTAATCTATTTTGCTTGTGACTGGCTCACGCAAACGAAATAATTATTGACATTGTGTTCACGGTTTTTATGCCATTAATATTGAATATTCAATGCTGCAAATTCGCTAAATAACTTTTGAGGGGTTCAGTGTTGAAGAAATAAGTTTTTAATGATCATTCATTTCATAGGTTACTACATATTTTTCTATATAATCCGTGTCATAATAAATAAGGTATGGAAGTAAATGGTCTCCGTTATATCTTTCATAAGAATATATTATTCATTTTTTTTTTTATTTCAAAATATATTTTACAAGCTAAAATTATTAAAATGACAAATGAAAACTTTCGATAGTAATTAAAAGTTGTATAATTCAGAAATTAATATATAGTTTGTAAAGTTTTCTAATTAAAGTAGTAATAATAAAAACTCCTCAGACATTTATATAGCATCTAGTAAGTTTGTTGAACTCTGAATTTGTAATCCTATTCTGAATTTATTTTTTCATGCATAAATTATTTCTTGATGAGAAAAAAATATATATATTTGATTTGAGAACTCTTTTCCATATATCTTTAATACGAAATATTTAATAGTATGCAGATTCATATAAACAAAATCGTTATTTCCTTTAAAAATTGCTTAAATTTTAATTTTTTTTTCTAAGCAATTTTGTAATGCGTTACAATTCTTTTTCCTTTTAAATATTGCATTTTAAAATTTAAAACTATTTATATAACTTTAAAACAAGGAGAAATAGCTGACAATCGGGATAAAAATATTTACGAATGCATTCTGATTCTATTTAAACATTTTGATAATTATGTGGTCTTGATTCATATTAAAATTGTCTTTCATGATATCTTTTACGTGGTGTGCAAATGGGGCAAAAGGTTTAATATCAAGAATTTTTTAAAACCACCTTAACTTAGTTGAAAAGTGCTGAAATCTTAATTCAAAACAGAATAAAAATTTTAACTAAATAATTATCTTGGCTTCTATTCTGACGCAAAACATCGAATACTACTATAAATATTATTTTATTAGAATATTTCTGAATTCTTTAGTAGCTTTCTTAAATAAATAATGAATCATCCCTTGTCAATCACTTGTTTAGAATTCAAATAAAGTAACAAAGAAAGGAAAAAAAAAGATAAAATGAAGAAGAAAGAAACTGAAAGTCCCTATTTCATATAAATTTCCAGTTCACAATTTGAGCATCTACTGCATTGCATACTGGATGTAAAAAATAATAAAGTAATATTTAACATCCATTTCTGTGAATTGCAAATGTAATGTATTTAAATACTGACACTAGTCCTTCGGTTCAATATAATCAGTCAGTCAGAGAATACTTTTTATCCACTCTAGGACGGAAATCAAAATACTATTGATTGTCATTGGAACTTGCTACTTTCAGGTTTAATAGCATCTTTTTATCAACTCTACGACGGAAATCAGAATGCTATTGACTGCCTCAAGAACTTGATACTTTCAAGGTTTGATAGCATCTTTTTATCCACTCTACGACGGAAATCAGAATGTTATTGACTGCCTCAAGAACTTGATACTTTCAAGGTTTGATAGCATCTTTAATTTATGTTTACTAGCTGGGTTTAATTACTCACTATTACTTGAAAGCACAGAAGCTCCCTATTTCGTCTTCTCTCCTTGTAGTGTTTCATTGAAAAAGAGATGAGGAATTTCTTCCGATAGGATGTTTAGCATTTGCTTAAAGTAAAAAGGATATTTGAGCATCACAAAGTGTAATGTATGAATCTCTAAATGGGGATATCTTGATAGCTGAAAGCATTCTTCAGCTACGGAATACTTAATACATCGAAAATAAACGGCATCTTATTGCATTACGGTAAACACTAGGTTACTATTTTTGTGCGATCGGTATTCATTACTTGTTGCTACGTGATATCATGGACTGGAACAGAATAATGTTCAACTTTTAGCACTTACTTACAGTGATTCTTGTGTTTCATATCATTGGCATCATAAATTGCTCTAAATAAAAATTTGAATGAAAACTTTGGTATATTATATGAAAATAATTGAATCGTCTATAAACGTAAAGTGCATTAATAAGCAATAGTCATTAAATGGGATCTATCTCCAATCAATATTACTGGAAGAGGATTAAAAATAGTTTAAAGAAATGACTTGTTAAATTCCATAAAACGATTCAATTTCACAAAAAAAACCTAATAAACTAGTGAATAAAAACTATGCAGGGATGTTTTACTGTATAGAGAAACTCTATGATGCAAAATTCTTAAAAGTGGTATTTACGTAAAAATTCCTTTGTTTCCCTGCATACTAATTACGAAACGGTAGCCGTTTCCACCAGTTATCAGAGATATTTAATGTGTAAGAAATATAAACAAATGGGAAGTTTTGGCTGCCGAATTATAAGCATGTTATCTTAACCAGTTAATATAAAACTTAATTTACTATATAGATTTCTGTTAAATTCATTTAAAATATGCAAAAAAAACCAACTTTTAAAGAAATTAAATTTAAAAAAAGATAAAGATTTTTTAATTATTTTTCTAAACATTATAAAAAGGCACTTTTTTAAAATTTAAATGTCATTCTTTAAAATTATGATGCAAATGATTTTTAATGAAAGCAATAAAACAAATTATTTTTTGAAAAGCAATTCCTCAAGTTTTTCAATCGAATAACAATAAAATGTGTTTTGAGGGGGGTTTTTTTTTGTAAAATATTTATCAGAATCTATTCTAAAAATAATTATTTATTCTATTTTGTCATCAGTGCGAGATCAAATCCATTTACCTAATTTTAATTAAAAGATTAAACAAGAAGCATTTTATTTCTAGAATTTTGCAGCTTATATGGATTTTTTTTAGATTATCAGGGATGATATACCACTAGAGGAAATTTAGACTTTTCTTAATCGTTATTTCGACAAAATTTTAATTGCTATGAATACTTGGGAATATTTCGCCATAAATAACAGATTTTGCCATCAGGAAAGGTTAGCCAATGCAAAATTATGTTAATATATTTTTATTCGTAATTTGTAGAAATAGATGATTTCAAGAAACGCTCATAATATATGTCAAAGTAAAGATATTTGAAAAAAAAATTCGGCTTTCCAAAATTAGTGGCGATGCAAATGTTTAACCCACAAATGCCCATCATCAATTAATGACGCAATTGCATTTCATTTCTTTGATTAAACCGATCACATTTAATCGTTTTACTTTTACTTCTTTTATCAAATCAATATGTTTTTTTTCTAGCTTTAAACAAATTCAAGTTATACAAATGCCCATCATCAATTAATGAAGCAATGAGTTTTGAGGGGGGTTTTTTTGTAAAATATTTATCAGAATCTATTCTAAAAATAATTACTTATTCTATTTTGTCATCAGTGCGAGATCAAATCCATTTACCTAACTTACTGTTTTGTAAGATTTTGAATTAAAAAATAGGGTAATCAGATTTATTTGAATTTATCTTCAAGATACTTGAACATTTTTTTAAATCTTTGTTTTGTCATTTTGTTACATTTAAAAGTTCTTTCACTCGATATCTATTAAAATTTCAAGTGAGGTTCCATCATCTTTTATCCAAAAAAGAAAAAAAAAATGTTATCTTTATATTTCGATTTTTAGAATATTTTATATGAAATTTGTTAAATGCCAGACTTTAAATTAAGTAAAATCAAACTGCTACATTTCTCTGAACAAGTAAAAAAAATTCATTCGAAATAAGCGATGAATAAACTATCAAATTGCAGGAATTATAATCAAAATTCGTATCTATACAATAAGGAATGAGCAGAATTTTTTCCAATCATTCAGTTTCACGATAAAATTGTTATAATAAAAAAATAATGAATGGTGTATGTTAAGAATTGTCAAAAATATCCATCATCCTTTGATATCATATAACCTTCTTCCTATATTAGGGAATAATTTCTTAAAGGCTATAATTTAAAATTGTCAGTATTAAAAAGAATAAAAAGAATTTGTTTTCTTTCACATAACTTCAAAATTTTTACCATTTACCAATCACCTATAACACATTATTTATTCTTTTATCTATCCATCATCAAGAATAAAATTACAATTTATCTGGAATTTCAATTTTATAATTGATTAATAAATATTAAGTCATAGTTAAATTTTACAATACAGTTGATATTTCTATGTGTATAAAGAATAGAAAAATGGGAAATTAATAATTTCGTTGATAAGGTTTTAAAAAAAATTAGAATTTTTTACAAGCTCATCAGGGTTTTTGATTTAATCAGAACTATCTGAAAAACTCCACCATTCACTTCATAGCTATCACAAGTTGAAGTCAGATTTCTTAGGAATGCAATAGCGAATATATGAGTTCTTTCTGAATAAAAATAAAAGAGAGAAAAGACGCGAATTTCTCTTAAACGAAAAAAAATGTTAAAAACAAATTCTAGTTATTTCATACCTTCCACGTCTTTCATTAGAATTACAACGATTAAAGAAAAAAAATATTTTGTATTTGGTTTTGCAGCTACGTTTTAAGTTTTTTAGACGGCAGAAAAAGAAGAAAAAAGTCAAAGTAAAAGACATCTTTGGAATAAAATAATGCAATTTAAGCTAGAATTTCATTAACGTAATGAGTTAAATAAACATTTCAAACCTCATTTTGCTGAAATGAAATTCCCCTATTCATCATTAGCTCAGGAAAAAAAATTGCTTTTTTTCGATGATCTTTTATGGATAAGTAAATTAATCATATTTTAACTATGAAATGTGTCAAATTGGAAAGAAAAATCAGTTTGAAATAAGGAATACATTTTATTTTTTAATAACTAATTGAAAAAAACTCATTAGAAGCAATTTTTGCTAATGATAATTTTTAAATATTTAAGAAAAAACATGCTAAACATTTCAATGAAATTATAAAATGTAAGCAGTTCTCAGTTTCTTCAATGTATATCTAATATTTATATCGATGTTTTCTAATTTTTTTTTAGATTTATGAAGTTTTATAAAACTTTACACTTTTACCAATAATAATGTCCAATTTTTGCTATTATTGAATTTTTCTAAGATATTTTTATTAAGATAATGCATCTTCTGAAAACAATGTTTTTAAAATAATAAAAATTATGCATTTATTTTTAAGACATATAAACAAAATTTATATTCCATAAAGGATAATCGTTATTTTCTTACTATTCAAAATTTACAATTCCTTTTAAAATTGACCAACTAAAAAGATACCATTGATTTTTTTTAAAAATTTAACAGGAAAATCCCTGTTAAACTTTATTGATTATTGATTTTATTTTATACGTTTAATTGAAAATATGCAACATTATTTAATGATAAAACTTTTATTAAGAAAATGGGGGGAAATGCCCTTTTGTATTGATTATCTTATATTAATTATTAACTTATTAGATTAAAATCAAGATCTTTCTATAATAATATTGGCTATTTTTGACTTCATTTAAATTTCTAATTCATAGTTTTATGGCCATTTTTCTTTTGAAATAACAAATTACTCTAAACGCCGAAAATGTTTGTTCTGTTGGTTATGTGTATGAACATTTCTATAAGAGTCCTAAAATCGAAGCAAACGTTATAAAATAAGTAATAGAGCTATTTAAAAAGTAAATGTAAAAGTAAAAGTAAAAGTAAAAAAAGTAAATGCCATTTTCTAACACTTTATTGATTCCGGCGGTACTGAAATTTCATTTATTTTATTCGGTATTTAAATTGAGAAAATAATAAAAGATTTTCTTTCTTATTTTTCAACAATAGAAAAACACCACATGATTCGGCGAAGAATTGGAAGTTTCTTGAATTTCTTTTTTGTAGTGAAAGGCATTTTCGAATTTAAAATTATTTTAGGAAATAATTTTAGGAAGTGATTATTTCATTCATATCATCTATAAAATAAATTTTGTATTTTAAAACTTTATAAAAATATTTTTGTGCAATAAAGTATCGGAATTAGCAATAAATGATACCAAAATCAGAATTAATTTCAATATAATTAAAGTTCTAATTATCATGAATTAATTTGTAGCAAATTTTGTAAATCTGGATTAAAATATCTACTATATAGAACGAAAATAAGAATTTTTTTAACAAATCTGTTCTCATTTGTCACAACAAACTTTTACTAGAAAGCAATCGGAATAGAATCTATTGCATGTATCGAAACAAACCCTCATTTTAGCATTTATTTTTAAAAATTAAAAATTTTATTAATGTAAAATTCTAAAGTCAGTTGGTCATCATACAATCACATATTAAACCTGGTAAATATATCATTTCATAAAAAGACGCTAATTCATTTTTCATACTAGAAATATAGTCTAGAAAACTAAGATAACATTTTTATTTGAAATTTAGATAATTTACTGACTTTTTGATATGCTTCATATCTTTATTTAAAACTTCGAACTAGCCTTTTATTAAAATATGAAAGTCTTAATTAAAATAATTAAAAATTGTGTTAATTTTTATTTTTATTTTATTTATCTGTATTATTTACTCTGTATTTATGAAAAAAGATGCAAAATAGGGCTTATCAAATTTGCAAAAGTTATTAATTTTCATTATTATTAAAGCATAAAAGATTAATTACATTGTGATAAATATAACCTAATTTTGCAATTTACATATCCTTATCATTAATCTTATTTCGAAATTATACATCCTATAAAATATAATATAATCGATTTTCAATAATTTCAAACAATGTTTCAAATGAAGATTATATTACATTCCGTCAATGAATAGGTACTTACATTTTAATGTAAATCTTAATATAAGCCTTAATAGAATTTGCCAAAAGGCTATGAAATAATTTTCAATTACAAATTAATCTTCTGATTAAACACGGCATATCGAATGCCAATTTCATAATTAAAATGTATTATATAATATTATTATTAAAATGTATCGCATTGTATTTCATAATTAAATGTATATCTCATAATTAAATGTAACATGAGCTTAACTAATAATTGAGATTCTAATATTATATAAAATGATTCTATGTATATATTCAAATTTAATTATTATATTGACAAATTAATAATTCATTGAAAAAATAAAATGGTTTAACATAATAACTGTTCTTGAAATTTATTTGAATAAAGTATATAACGTAAAAAGAGGGAACAAAGCATACTTATGATTAGTTTTTTTTTAGGTTAATACCTCTTAATTAGTCAAAAATCTGTCCTTTGAAATTTAACAAGAACACATTTTGCAACACTGAATTATCCAAACCCTTGTTAAGTCGGCATTTTCTCTGTCCTTTAAAATTTAACAAGAGCCATATGTTGCAATGTTGAAGTATCGAAATTCCTGTAAAGCAGATATTTTCTCTTGTATCATTAGAGGAAGTTAACTTCGAAATTTGAGATTGCTCACCAGATTGGCACAATTATTCTAGAGAATTAGCGTGTCTCGCCGGATAAGGAAGGATAAAAAATAAGAGAGACAACATCTGAACTGAAATGTAGAGGAATCTAATTGTCAAAATAACCTGGTGGTTAAAGAGGAGAGATTGCCAAACTCAAGTTTCCATTTTCCGTCATAATAATTTTGCAAATTAGAGCAAACTGATAGAATTAGAATAGATTCATCGAAGTATATGTAAAAAAACTCTGTTATATCTTCACAATATGAATAGATCCATAGAAAAAGTATTCATAAGCTAACGTTTATTTTAACAAATTGAAGAAATAATTCTAAATAAGAAAAACATTCCGTCAGAAGAAGTCAGTGAAGAGCATTATTTTTTACTGCAGCTTTTAAGTTAGCTAAATTTAGGGCTTCTGTCATGCCTCTTTAAATAAAATATTTGCATTGTTAAACCTCAATTCGTGATAATAAATAGTAAACAACGACTTCATTGCCCTAAATTGAGCATCACCTTTTTCCATAGATTATTTCTTAAAATTTATCGAAAAGAAAGAACGAAAATGTTTATAATTTTTGCTATTTCTACATTTGTTACTATCTATAATAAAATAATGTGCCTTTTTCAAATCTATCAGAAGTAAAATAAATTGTAAATCATGTTGATGACTAGTTGGACTAGGGTGACTAGTTGAAATATAAAAATTGTACAAAAACAATAAGTAGACAAAAACTTTTTCTGAAAGTTGTTTTTCTTTAATTCAAAGTAAAAAAAAAACGATGTATTACCAGCAAAAGCATAAAATAAAATATTAGAAGAGGATTCAGTCCTGTCTAAATGACTTCGTATCTCGCAAGATATTCGCCTAATCTTTTTACAATTTAAATGCTTATTTTTATGAATGAATTATTATTATTATTATATGTTATATTCCTGAAGGTAAGAAAATATTTGTGATGCAACTTTCAGTGCATATTTTGTAGCAATTGATTAATTACGATTGCCAGTATATTTAAAATTATGTTGTTTAATTTTCAAGAAGAATACATAAATTTATAATTGTAATATTTCTTTCTAAGATAGTAGAAATTATAATTAAGTGTCAAATGCTTTTAAAGTACATGCAATTATAATAATCTGAATATCATAATAGAATTCACTTATTTAGTAATTTCATTTTTATTCAATACTAGCTTTTACCCGCTACTTCGTACGCGTGGAAACAGATTGGAATTTATAGCATCAATGGCTTTATCTTTTGTTACTCCAGCGCATGCGTGAATTTTCAACGCCAATTGGGGCAACACAAATGTATGAATTTTCTACACCAGTTGGGATAATGCAATATAGATTATAAATTTTTAATTTCCTTTATTCTGCTTTATTTTAATTCAAAAGTACATCAGAATGAATCCGAAAGATCGATTAATTAATAATGTTTAACTTTAAATGTATCGAACATTAAGAAAATAAACAGAATTGTTTGAAATAATAGTCAAAATCATGTTAAGTTTAATCTCATTGGAGTGGGGGGAAAAAAACAACCCTGAAGCTTTACTCATTTGGCGATTTTTGGCGGTAAATTTATTTTTTAATTAATAAACAATTAACCACTCAATTAAATGGAATAAATAGTAACATGTGTCCTATTTCAGACTATAATCTATCTCTCAGCTAAATTTCATCCAATTCTGTTCAGCCGTTCTGGCGTGATTGACTAACAAACATCCATCCATCCATCCAAACTTTCACATTTATAATAGAAGTATAGATATAATTTTAAATAAATGTTAAGCCTAAAAGTCTTCCAAATATGATATACGTTGGCTTTATAAATGCATTAATACTGACTTTAAAAGCGCAAAGTTATTTCACACAATGATTAAACAATTAAGAATTACATATATTTGCACCCGTAACTGTACAAACCTGACAAGCAAAGGGCTGTTTGGACGTATCCAAAACTTGCCACCGCATTCAAAACCTCTTTAAAAACTATCCAAATATTCTTCTTCTTTCGGTAATAAAATGCATCTCTAAAATACTTTTGCAATCCTGTCAGATTGCACTACAAAGCTGTCCCAGAATTTTTCCTAGAAATATTGAAAATCTCTTTTAAATGAAGAGTTCTACGATTAGCACACCAGAATCAATAAAAACTACTAGGAATGGAATTTCTATTCATTAAGCTTCAATTTAATTATGATTCATATTTTGAAACGTCTAAAGAGGAACCGAAAGCCTTAAAGTCTTTCAAAGAGGATCCTAAGAATGGATCTATTATCGTATATGTCAAACAGAAAAGGGCGAATATCTGCTGAAAGGGAATCAATTCTTGGTTCAGAGAAATGCCATTCAAGGATAAAATTCCTCTCATTTCAGCTGTTCACCTTTAATGGCTTTATTAATGATTCGGTATCTTATTGAGAGTTGATATATTCAGTTTCGGTCTTCGACTATGTCTCATCGAGTTGAATTCTTGAATGATATTTGATTTTTTTAAAAGAATATTATTTTCTTTAAAATAATATTCTTTAAGTATGGAAAAAGAATATTATTTTCTTTTTTATCACAAACAATTTTATGAAATTATTTATAAATGTTTATATAATCCATCATACTAAAAATCTATTAGATAAAGATAATGTAAGCTTATTAACAGTTTTATATAAATATATAATTTAAAACAACATGCCTCGAAATGGGGTATGTTGATACATTAAATAGGTTTATTTATTACATAAAGTGTGTTAAATAATGAAAACAAATATAATTTATTTAAAAATTTATTATAAAAAATATAATTAAATATAACAAATTATATGAAATTAATATTTATCTTTCTACTGCGCATTTTATGTAAGTTCAGTTGAATAATAGCGAGTAAACTCTTTATAGAAATAATAACTGCAATATGTGCAGTTGCGTTAGATATTCCAATGAGCAATCACCATAATTAATGTCTCAAATACGGTTTTTTACAAATATATAATATGCTAAACTAAGAAAAGGGAATATGATCCTGCTCCAATAATAAAGACATTGAAGTCACTTTATTGGCTGCCTGTATTCAGAGAATAATTCAAATTATTCAATGCAAAAGCAGTTTTTGTCCTCTTCGTTGGAAGATACTGGTTTAGGACATTTCTTTCATTAGTTTATTTCCCTTTGGTTGAGACTGGTTTGATTTTTGTTGGGTATCTTTCTCATCTTGGATAGTCCTTTTTATACTTTGATTTACAAAGCGTCTTTCTGATGTGTATCAATTGAAATGGCACAATCTAGAATTAGTCTTACTTTCGTCTGATTTAGGGGGATTTGTATTCAATAAAGAATCTGATCAAGATTTTGAAGGAAAAAAAAACTTATTTTTTCATAACTGCTTCGAGCTTCTTCTACAAACCTTTTTTCCACAGGCAAATCTATTGATTTGTGATCAATCAATTACGACTGGTAGAAAGAAGCCTTCATCACCAAAGATAGTTTTTTTGAATGGCTGTCTCACAGTTCCAACAAAACTGCCACAATATTTCGGAAATTTATATTACCTGTTTTCGCTAATAAATGGATATCATACATGGCCATAGTCTTTATAGTGTTGTTCTTCATTGATAAATTAACGGCACTATTCGCAACTATTTTGAAAAGTGTAAGCGCAGATATGTCTTATACTTGCAACCTGAGTGGTGTGTATGGTGTAAACGACCAAAGCGTCGCTCCGTTTTATTTGACCAACTCCATTGTTGGTAAGATAAGATTGGTGATTATCCAGAAATTAGTATATATTTATCTTTGTTAACTCGTTGGCATTTTTTATAAAATTCCTCATGAATCTTTGGAAATCCTGTACATTCAATTATACAGATTTTTCTGACGAGACTGCCCTTCCTTTGAAAGGAAGAAATATTCATTGTTTTTCTTAGTAAGAAATAAAGTAATGAATGCAACCACCATTAATAGCAAAATTCTGGGTAACCAAAATGACTGTATATGCAGTTTCCACAACTGCAAATTGTTCGGTATCTCTTTTAGCAATTATCTTTCTTGGTTTGTGAACAGTTGTCAATCCATTGTCGTCAACACTGTAGATATTTTGACATTGTAACTTGAATCTATCATAAGCACTGTCAAGATATGTAAAGATTTCCACTACCTGTCGATTGTAGCTCATAGCTCTACGTAGACTAGTCACCCGAGGGATGAGTAAAAGAGCAGACTTCTTACCCTGTAGAAAAGTTGGTAGGCAATCATTTGAAGCTGTTTCACACTAATTTCATTTCATTGGAATTTATATTAATTTATAATTGTATTCTGATACTCTAATGGCTCTACTTTCATAGTAAAAAGACCACACCACCAATTGCTTCGATTCACAGTCTGTTGGAATCTGGTGTCTTGTTTGTCTCTGAAAAATCTACTGTGATTCTTTATAGCCAATGCTAATCACTGTCTGAAATAAAAAGGCTCATTAATGTTGGTTATATATATATATCAATTTCAAGAAATATATTTAAAAATTATTAAAAGATGTCTATATTTTTAATTATTTAAATTAATCTTATTTAAAGTTAATGCATTTATAAAATGAAATAAATAGAATTTCCCAGTTTTCATTTTACTCATAATCTGTGCAATGTCATGGAATGAATTCTGTTTTGAAACCAGATTTTGCAAGTAGCAAATAGTCATTATTTTTTCTATTGGTCCCAGAAAGTTTCCCAATTGTCGTATGCACAAGCA
>JAPMOR010004323.1:170130-188589 GCA_026543865.1 Argiope aurantia | reverse complement strand
ACAGAACAATTTATTAATAATTCTAATTGAATACCTTAAAGATGTTAAAAGATATCGTTATTGTAACAGACTAATTTTCAGTTACTGTATAAAATAATCAAAATAAATTTTTCTGCAAATTAATATTTTTTTAACTCTTTAACTGCTTATCTCAGGATTTCTGCGGGTTGGAATGTCAGTCTATTTTCTGCTCCTCTATCTGTTTTCTCGTACTAATATGTTAACCTTTTATTACTGCAAATTTTAGTATTGTCGTGTTATTTTTGGGTTTTGCACAATAAGAGCTTGCTTCACTTTTAAAATATTTGCAAACTTTGCATATAAATAGTGATAAAAAAACAAACAGTCAAAAACTTGAACACCCGAATATTATATTAGATTGTTTACATTTTTTTTAATACAGTAGTCGTCAGAAATATTTATAATTTGATCGCCTTATAAATGAATGAATCTTATCATTGCCGTTGTAGCTTTTGAACAAAGGAAAGAAGATGTCAGATCATCTACAACTAGATATAACATAGCCATTGCAGATAATCTTTTTTAAAAACTCATATTACATGTCACGATTTGCCTCTACATAGAAAAAAAAAGTGGCAGTTGAGTCTGCCCATTAGAATAAATGATCAACGATCTGTTTGCAACTGTTTGATAACCAAAATTGGCGGACACCTTATCGCTACAAATATCCTTTCACTATTATTATTATCATTATTGCTAGAAGATTGCTTTTAGTGTGCCTGATCGAGCGGGGAGGCGCAATTCGACTGCAAATGAAGCAGCTGCGTGTTCATGCTGCGTGCGCAAGAGAGCCGAAATTAAAATACAACTTTAAAAACGCGCATTAACCGTGATTATTGGAAGATAAATAAAAGAAACCATGAATGTTAATAAGCAAAAGAATGACATTCATGGGAAAGAAACCTTGTTTCATTAATTGCTCTGATGGCATGAGTTTAATTTATTACATTAGATAATTTAAATATCAGGAAACATTTTAAAAAAAGAAAAAAAACACTCCTCAAGTTTGGAAGTCCGTTAATTTGTTAAATGCATCTTCGCTCAAACTTTTTTATGTTTAACTCGCGAATGGATAGTAATTTTCGAAACATCAAAACTGGATCAAATCAAAAATTAGATATGAGGCTACATTCGGGATGAATGTTATGAAAAACGCAGTAAAATAGTTATATTTTGAATGTTTGCATAAAAAGGAATTAAAAAATATATATCTCTTTGGAACCAATTTATACCATTTAGTGACAAAAGTTTTTTACGAATTGGAAAAAGGGGCTTTTTTTGGCTACAAATAAATATAAAGCAAAAATCTCTTAGTTTAGAGGAATATGAAATGATTTGCTTCATATTTTACTGATAGCTTAAACCCTAAACTAATAAATAAGTTGCAAATTTATCCACTCTTTAAATATTGGAATTTCAGGGATAAATAATACCATTTTTTTTTTTTTCGCGTTTTGAAGTATTAAAACAGCTGTACAATATTTTTGAATGAATAGATTACTTATACTCTACTTCTAGAACTATAAAGCATATTGAGAAATTGTTATACAAAATTTGAACAAAAAATATGTATGGGCTTTTAATTTATGAGATTTTTCGTCAGAAAATTCTACTAAAAATTAGAAAATAACATTTAAAGATGCATTAAAACGTAATAAACGTAGCAAACGTGTAAAATAGAATTAAAGCGTATATAAATGCTGATATAAAAATAAATATAATTTCCTAGATATGGACTTAGAAAAAAATATTCAGACTGTTCTATTAAGAAACCTGTACAAACATTAAGAATATTAAATTTTAAAAAATTCTTATTTTTACAAAAAAAGAAAAAAACAAACCTTTTTAACATAGTCACCTACCTTAAAATGAAATATTTTTCAAATTTTGAATCTTAATCATTTGCTACAAAAGATAATATGATTCTGCTTTAATTTATTGTATTTTTATAGAGTATGACTAGTTATTTTTAGTTGTATAACTTATTTAGATTATCGCCCTTCTTTGAACTTCAAGAGGGTTATTGTACAGCACTTTTCAACAGTTTCAGCCAGCACGTCCAGATAAAAACGATAAGCTTGTTTTCTTCCTTCCAAGAACATATTTTGACTCAAAGTTGATTGATTTGGTCGAAAATGTCTTACAAACCTAAAATATTAGGATTAAAGTTACCAAATTTCATCTTTCACTCTCTCTCTCTATGTCTTTAGCAATCATGCTTATCTTTACAAGAATAAAAATGTGAGAGAGTGTACAAACAGTATCCAGAAGCTAAGTTTCGTTTTCAGTTTTTGCCGCTTTCATGATTTTGCACATGCATGTGCACTTTGCTGTCACACTGGCAAACAGTATAAGTTATTTTAGATCCCTTAGTACTGAGTCGGATGCATGTTGAGCATTTCAAATGTTTAAGAAAATCGAAAATCCTGCCGCATATAGTAGTGGGACAGATGCGTACGAACATTTGCGTACAGGTCATAAAAGGCCAATAAATCACTCGTAGCTCTTTGAAAAAATGGGTAGGGAGTGATTAGTCTAGGTTTGCTAAAACACATTGTTACAAACCTGCAATTCGGCTTTCCAGCATAGTTTGTTCCATCAACAGAAAGAAAGTTTTACAGTCATCTGAATGGGACAGAGTCCAGGTGGCGCGTCGGAGGTCCCAGAGCTTGACGACCAATTTGGCGACTTTGGTGCCAAAATAGATAATACCCGAAACTTCGAGAATTTTTCCGATCCGTCCAGTAGGAACCGAGATACGCCTCGAAAGTTCCTGATTGGTTGAGAGGCTTCTAGCCCCGCCTCCTGAGACCTATAAAAGGGGCTGCAGCTGCCAGAGAAGTCAAGTCAGTAATCCGAGTCCGAGTCGGAGAAGTCGAAGACAGAGTAGTCGGAAGCGACGGAGTCAAGCTAGTGCTGAACTGAGCTGTCCGCTACTGTCTGCAGTAGATTCTTGTTGTATGCTGCTGTTGTATGCTACACGTCTCGGGTGAAGATAATCGTCTTCTGTGCTGTATAGAGTTGTCGCTTTTGTGCTGGCCTGTGTGTCTTCGTGTAAATAAACGTCGTTGTTTTTATTCTACTTCTGCCTGCTGATTCAGCGTTCTCTACACCATATAACTTCCACTATCCAAACGAACCCCGGCAGAAAATTTCGTAACAATATGTTATCTGTTGGCAAGAGTATTTGGCGAGAAAATGTATTGGCATTTTAACTAAATTTTGATACTTAAATACAAGGAATTGTGTCTCTATGTGTATATGCTGACTCTGTATGCACCAGGCCGTCTGCCTATCAAATTTGGCAAATATATACTTTGGAGGGTAGGAAAGTGATTTTTTGAATTCTTAATTAGAATTTTAATTAATCAAAAATTAAGAGAAATATTGATTTCTTTCCGTGATAACTTTCTAAAAATTTACAGTAGAAAATAGTTTTTACTTGCAAATCATATCAATTTTCTGCATTATTCATTCACAATCAAAGTATGCTAAATATAGTTCTCAAATGAAAATCAATAAGCTTTAAAAGAAAATCTGAAATAGAAATTCCATTCTAAAAAATTACACCTTAACTTAACTACTGCCATCACAAACGATTCCAATTATTTTAAGATAAGTGAATCATTTAAATTGCATTTCAGCTAATTAATAGCATGCAAGTCAATAAGAAAATTTAACAATTGATAAATTTCCTGCTATTTGAAATTAAATCTTTCCAAAGCTTTTGAATTTCTGGTAATCAAATAAATAATTCCTATGCACATCTTTTCATACGTAAATATAAATGGAAAATCTTGACTATAAAACATCTGTGTTCTTTTTACAGAATAAAAATACGCAAAGACTGATAGAGCAATAAAATTAATGAATTTTTTAAAATTTTAAGATAATTGACGTTAGAGATAACATTATTTTTTGTATTAATATTTTTAAATGCACTCAATTGCATAGTTCCTTCTCCTAAATATACGTGGGTTAAATTTAGTATCTCTACGTACAATGGTCTATACTTTAAATTGACTGATAGAATCATATATATACATTCACTTTTATTCTTGGAAGAAAATCTTATTTGTCAATTAAAACTTTTAGATTAAAGTCTGAATATTCCACACTTTAATTTTTGAATAATTTTAAAGGAAAAATTTGGAGATATCTGGGAAATTTAAAATATACGCGTCCGTGATAAAAGTCAATTTTTTTCATTCCCCCTTCTCCCCTCCTTTGTGTGTGTGTGTGTGTGTGTGTGTATGTTATCAGGTAGTTTGTTATTTAAGTTCCTGAAACAGTCCTTATTTTATTTTATGAATTAAAAATAAAATTCGGGATATTTTGATTTAGTAAGCTGCTTATTTTATGCTCCGTATACTTACAATATTTTATATACAAAATGCAAAGTCATATAATGAACAAATAATTTATTTTTTATCAGAGTACAGATTTTTAAAAAAATGTATCAACACTTAAATTAAATCTACGATGATAAACAGAAAAGATTAAATTTGTAATGGCGTTCTACTCTGGAAACTGATTTTTTTAAAAACTGATATAGCATAGAAACTTAACATCCGTAGTTGGAAGCTTTTCTTACGGCATTTCAAGAATTGCTTTTGCAACTTTTCCCTCCTTAAAAATCATTCCAATACTACTAACCTCATTTAATTGTACTTTAAATTTAAAAAGACAACTTTTTTTAAGTGCCTATATTTAAATAACATACATTTTAATATTCGAAATTATTGAATTAAATATACGAATCAAGAAGAAATAAAGCACAAACTAATGAAATGCAAACATTTTCGTTTTATGCAAAATGTTATATTTATGTAAAGTAATGCATTCATATTTAAAATCTAGAAGAAATGATTATTATTTAGAAGTGGATACACCATTTATATGAGAAGAAATATCATTCCTCAATGATTTTATCATATATTTTTGAATAAATGCATTGAAAAGCAATCCATCTTCCATAAAAAAAACAAAGTGAAAATTATTCATATAGTAATAAAACGCATGAAATTGTATTAATGAATGTATCGTTAAGTATTCGAAATTGTGTCAAACATCATGCTAACTCTTGCCAAATCTGACACTTTTAGATAACGTTTAAAATGTAGGAACCTCTTCTAAAACTGACCCTTATCAGTAACACAACCGCATTGTAACTGAGACTATTGATCGACAGTTTTATGACTGGTACGCAAAAGTCATACAACCGCCGCATACGAGTTGGATTCTGACAACCGCTTCCTTAATGCTAGGAATACAAAACCGATCGAAATTCATGTACTAATTTGTGAAGTTAACGGACAAAAAGGAATGAGTAATTCGATTGTAAAGAGTGGGTGCTAAATTTCAATGAAGGGTGTGAAACTGTTCATAATGACGAAAAAAGTGGTCGAAGGTCTCTGAGACTGATGAAAATTTGTTTACAGAAGTGGTATAGAAGATTTAGGAAAATCCAAGCTTCAGCATTACGATATTGCCAATGCATTTTTCTTCGTATTTCCCGTTCACTTCTTCATCATCGCAAGCAACATTTTTATGACAAGGGTTCGTGGCACTTGGGAACTAAAGTTCGTGGAACGCTATGATAATTGATTCAACAATGGTGACAACTGTGCTGAAAAATAGCTTAGGCATCGTATGTCATTACGCAATAAAAGTTTTTTTTTTTTCTAATAGTATGTTCCTTTTTTTTAATTCTTTAACGGAACTTTGTTCCTCGATAATCCTTAATATAACCAGTTGGAGTGGTTTCCCCAAAACTTTCTCGCATACTCTTTAATAAACTTGTCATGCCAAAGAAAGCCTTGCATGACATTAGCATAGTTAGTAATAGTTAAAAAATATTAACTTTTTGCATGAATTTAGCATTTTTACTGACCGAGGAGAGTGTTTTGGCAATTCATTCCTGGCACGTGGTTAATACCATCCGAAAATCGAATTTGTACTTTAAACTCGTTTTCAAACAAAAATTAAATAAAAATTTGACATAAAACTAAACTTGTAGTCACAAAATGACATACCAAATTTGTTATATTAAACAGTTACGTCTTATCGCTTTCACCTATTTCTAAAAATACAGACAAACAGATAGTCAATCCTTTGTTGAATTTGGCTCAAAATTTAATATATATGTAAACTATTTTGATGCTAAATGTATCTACTGAATTTTATCAATCTAGCTTTCTTCGTTTTGTAATTTTCGTGCTAACTTATATTCGAACAGCCGGCCTTCTTCTGAGCAGACTCTACTCAAAATTGGATAGAAATCTGCAGTTTTGATCGTACGCCAGATTTTAACCGTCTAGCCCAAAGCATTTTTGTCACAGACACACAGGCAGAGGGCATTTTCCAGAAAGGTGTTTTTCGAACTCAGGGGGGTCTAAAACATGGGGATTCATCAAAATCTTGCGTTCGAATTTTTTGGCGATCACTATACTTTCTCTATACAACTTATACGAGAAAGTAAAAATTAAGTATTAAAAAAAAAAAACCCGAGAGCTTTTTTAAGCGATTGCAATAATTTTTCTAAAAATACTTCGCTAACGAAAATAAAATAAAATAAACACCTGTGAACTTCAAACTAACCTTTTGGAAAGAAGAGAAAGATGATCCCCCATCCCGTGCCCCAGAAAACAATATTTCACTTCTGCTTTTCCAGGATATCTCCTATTGCATCACTCCTTTTAAGCCTAGGCTTTGCCATTCATCCATCCTCCCCTCTTGCCTCCTTTCTATTGATTTAATAGCTTTTTCCCGCCATTCCCACCATCATCTTCTCAGTGGTTGCAGAGGACCGTGAAATCCCAGCCGAGGGGGGCCGTGGTACTTTTACGGCTGTCACTGTCAATGCAGAAGAAAGGCGGGTGAAAGGGTGCCAGCTGCACTTGTATCTTGACACTGGATACCTCTTAGCTAGTAGAAACACAACGGAAGCAAAATTACCCCGCCTTATCGGCTCGTTTCCAAGAGGTGGACGATAAGACGAAAGAAGAAACGTTTTTACGACTGTTTCTGTTGAAGTGGGGAGAATTCTTGAGTTGACATTGGAATTTTGTTTTTGACGTAAATGTTGAAACAGAAAGGGCCTTTCCTTGCTAAAAAGGAAATCTGTTATCGGATGATGGATTTTTTTTTGACAAGCTCTATCTTTTAATCTTTAAAGAAAATATTGTTTTTTAAAAAAAGATCAGACTAAACTAGACCTGTTAATCATGAGAGTATCTCAAAATAAATGAACAGGGCAGGAGAAGGCGAGAAAAGCTAATAATATTTACATTACACCGAAAAACACATTTAAAAAATTTAAGGAGATTCGACTTTTATTTCAAAATATTGTAATATATTTTAGGATTGATTAGTTTATCTGTTTTACCTATAAAATTTTACCTTAAATACATAGCAGCGATAACTTCTACACATGGCGTGTATATAATATCATCCAAACGCATATCTGCATAAATGATGTTTCAAAACTATGAAAGATTTATTGTGAATATAAGCTAAACATTTAAAAATATTTATCAAATAATTAAGGGGGCGGAATGTAAGAGGAAACAACTGGTAACAATAAAGAGCATTTTTTTTCTGCTTTTGAAATGATATAAGAACAGTTTTTGTGCTATAATCTGCTATATTATACTACTGAGAAAGAATCTCAATTAGAAGTATTAAGAATTTGAAAAACCTTTCCTCAGTCAGCATTTACTACATATAAACTATATGTCAAATTTCGTACTCTCGGTCGGAAGCTTACAAAGTTTTTGATGGATTTATCGCAATTTACAGATGGTAACCACTCAATAAACATTATCATGTCTCATACCAGCATTAATGATCTCCCGAAAACATTCTCTCATATTCTGTTTTAAAGATGTTATTCCCCTTTCCTCGCATAAAAACTGCACAGCCACGAATGAAGTGCATGGTATATAAAAGTCTCGAAATATTTATCTTTCACATGAATTTAGCATTTTTTTTTTCTGAAATTTGTCGTGAAATCAATGGCTATGTTTCTTGACGATTAATATCTGGCATGAGGGTAATAGTACAAGAAAATCGAACAGGTATTTTATACACTTTCTTTCCTATTGATTGAAACCAAAAATTGACGCAAAACTTCAATTGCAGTTACAGAATCACATACCGAATTTCATATATTTAAATCATCGTATTTACATGCTTGTGAAAACACAGACAGATAGATGGGCAGCCTTTCGACACATTTGGTTCCAATTTTGATAGGTATCTATACTTTAGATGCCTTTTACTCTGTGTATCAGGTTTTATTCGCTTGGCTCCCTTCATTATGTTTTTATTATTTTAACTTAGAGTCTTCCTCTAAATGGATTTTGTTCAAAATTTTATAGAAATTTACAAATTTGGAACAGAAATCGCATATCAAATTTTAACCGTCTAGCCAAATCGTTTTGGAGTTATTGTGTTAATACGTAGACAAACAGAGAGAGACAATTTTTAAAATGTGTTCTTCGAACTCAGGGAGGTCTGAAGCGGCGTAGAGATTATCTTAGTTCGAATCTTATCTTAGATTATCTTAGTCGAAATCTTAAGTTAGAATTCTTTGTCGATTACAATACCTTCTCTTTGCTTACGTCATATGTGAGAAAGTTATTTTAAGCATTATTTTATTTTTATTGTTACAAACTATTATTTTTAATTTTAAACTAGTGCAAAAAGTGGGTTTTGTGCGATATTATGCCCCGAAGTATAAAGAAATTAACATAATATATCGATTAATATTTAGTCAAAGATCTAATTAAACTATAATAGCTTTTTCTTGGTGAGTACTTACTGCCCAAGAAATAACTACGTGTCAAATTCGGTAGAATTGGATCCAAGCATCTGCCTTGTAAAACCTTTTCAACTATGTGACTACATCGGATAAATTTTTAGAAAAATATTCGAAAATAATTATGTTTTTGAATTTTTGCTTAAAACAGATTGAAAAAACATTATTAAATCAAAATATAGCAGTTAATTGGCATAAGTTTTTTTTAATTGAAAAAAGGGGGGTTTTGGGGAGGGGGAGGCTAAAAAAGATGTATAAAGCAAAAATCTTCTAATTTAGAGATTTATCAAATGACTTACTTAAAATTTTTCTGATGTCTTAAGAAATATATTATCTAGTTCCAGAACTAAAAAATAAGTTGTTCGGGGTTCTACTGACAAATAACACAAAATTTTCAATTTTTTTTTCCCAAGTTGTGAAACATTGAAAACCAGTGTAAAATATTTTTACATGAATATATTTCAGTAGTTCAGGAATTCCGAAAACATACTGAGAAATTATACCACATTTAAACAAAAAATATTCATCAGATTTAAATTTATGAAGTTTCTTGTTAGAAAATTCTAACATATTCTATATTTGAGAAAATAACATATAAAGATGTAAAATAGCATTAAAACTCATGTAAATATAAATATAAAAATCAGAGTAACTTCCCAAAAAATTGACTTGGAAACAAAATCCAGAAGGTTTTAGAATGAAACCGGTTCAAATATTAAGAATATTAAATTAATAAAAATTCATAATTTAGCAAAAAAAAAAAATCAATGTAGTATCTACTAACGACCTTTGTATCTTAAATGTCACATTTTGCAATTTACCGATAACATAAGGTTATAAACATTATCATATTTACACGAAAGTAAATAAAATTATAATCGAATAGTGTTCCACTGACCAATACCATCATGTTTGAATGACTTTATAACATGGCTTAAATATATTAAAATCAGCTAACTCGTATGCTTCTATCAACTTTTGATCTACAAACTGATGTTTATATTCTTACAAACTAATGGAATGGTTTCGGAAGAAAATACCAAGCAATTATTGCTAATTTTTCAAGTCTTATAAATTAAAAATGTTCGTTCCTTCTTTCCTTATCTTTCGTAAACGCAACTGGCCATTTTTTCTTTTTTCCTTATCTGATCGGTTATTCATTCAAAACATTTATCTTTTCTCGAAATAATATCCTTGCACTTCCAATTAATTGAAAGAAATAATTGGAAAATGCTGATAATTACTATTAGAAAAATGTCGTTTCAATGACAGCATTGATTATGGATATGAATTTTTGGAATAACCATAATTTGCATATTTGAAGCACAAAAGCATTCTTTTTCCCTAATCGATCATCCAAATTTAATAGGGTGATAATTTGATATCCAAAGTGATTATTATTTAGGAAACATTTGAATTTCAATTGCATTTAATACATAGATATTAAAGAGCATTAAAAACTTTTTTCCAACTTATCGTTTGGAGATATCATAAAAATAGCGAATTTGAAGCCATCTTTTCAGTGGCTTGGAATGAAAGGGTTGGAAAAAATATTCGTTTTGAAGGTATACAACTGTCACTGGAAATATTTCAGAATCCTGAGCCATAGTTGATTTAAAATGTACAATTTGTGATTTAAAATGTTTATCTAAATTTCTTTTAAACTTTGAGAGTGCTTTCATAAAATGTTATTTTTAATTACTTTTGCCATCTCCTTTTTAATGATTCAAGAACTTAGGTAACAATAAAAAAAAGCCAAGTTTTGTGTCACTGCTTTCTCTAAAAATAAACTGAAAATGATTAAAATGTAATTAATAGGTTTGAGTCGAATTTACTTTTAAACACGATTAATCGATATTTTGTGTTGCTGAACATCAAACTAGTTTAATAAAATAATTTTTTTCTATATTTTATTTTATTATATTTTTTTGTTTATTTGCTTATTTATTTATTTTGAAGAAGCAAATGTTATTGCGCTACGTAGTGCTCATGGCTGTTCGTAATTTATAATTACGGATAAGAATGAATTACTCAGCGGTTATTCGCAATTTATAATTATTCAGTTCGTAATTTATAATTATTCTGCAGTTTTTCGGAATTTATAATTACAAACAGCTGCAAATGATGGACAAACCACATTAATCCTTTAAACGATTTGCCATCGTTTCTTTATGCTCATCTATCTTTGGTATTTTTATACTTGAAAGCAACAATGTTATAATTCAATATAAATATCTCAAATGTCTCAAATGTTCGATTAATTATAGATTGAATCAAATCAATAAAACATTCCTGAAATAGGAAGTGCCATCAAATTAAATATCGAGAAATAAGCGTTTCTTAAACAAAAGATTAGGAGTTGCCGCAATAATTTTAAACACTGAACTTCGAAATAAGGGGCATTCCATAGAAATTAAACTTTAGAATGCATACAAGCATTTCGGTTAAATTGCTATTTTAAACTGTTTAGTTAACATAAGCAATTTAATTTATATTCAAATAATTATTCGTTTTAACCAATTAAGTGCGCTCGATGTATATACACGTCAATCCAAATCTGGTATTGATACGGCCAATGTGTAATTTTTTATCTAATAAAAATGAAATCTTAATCGCATTATTACGATTTTTTACAAAATTCATTATACAATTACTTGTATTTGACATGTATATGCAACATCGCTGGACTTCAAAAGGTAGATTTCAGAAAAAAATTTAAAAAACAATTTTTGCAGTTAACAGATTAAGACTACATGACAGTTGTTATGGAAAGAAATTCATAATTTCTATCCTTGGCCAAATGGCGTGAACTACATTTATCACTCTCTCATTTTTTAGCCACATCAACAGAAAGATATCTCGTGTCAACGGATTTTAACTTGTTCCAACTTTAAATGGTGAAATTCCTGGGAAATCCGTTCTCGTAACCATCTCGACCTAAGATAAATGGTGGGGATAACTATTTAAGCGGTTCTCAGAATAAAATTACAAAAAAGCCATTCCTACTGGAGAGGATGGATGACAAATATCAGCTCCAAAGGGAGAAAATAGCTTTAACAATCTATATACAAAAAACGCCAACGTACAGCTTGACAACGGATTGCAAAATCCTCCGCGCTTTTGCGAATGCATTAGGATGGGTTTAATTCGAGAAAATAGGGGGGAGAGCAAAGATGAAAGGATTAAATGTTTACATTTAACAATGACGTATGGGACGTAAACATTACATATAATTAGTAATACAGAAGGAAAAAGATACTAATGCACAGTAAAATATTTCAGAGCAATTTTTATTTAATGTAAGGGGCATAAGCATTAAATTATGAAAAATAAATGAAAAAATTCTGTTCTTAAAATATGGTAATTACCTTTTTACAAAATAATAATGATCTTTTTATATCAAGATGCTTATTTTTTATGTTATTAAATTTTTTAGGCAATATTTTAATTTCCCGTTTTCTGCTTCTTGGTCACAAAATTTAATTATATTATGTAAAATTTTCTTTGCACCATTACTGAAAACGTTTTTACCACTTTTGGCTACACGTATTGAGTTAAAATAAAAGGCTGTCAGAAATAACACAACACTCACATACACGTGAAAAAAAATTCAACTAAAAAGTATCTAATGGAGGAAATCCAAGGTCAAAAGTGAATACCGGAAATGCGCTTATCGTTCCGCGTCTCACCCCTTAATCAGAGGAATGGTCGAAATGTGGTCATCTCAGAATCCGTTGACGAGAAGTATATGGCACAGAAGTCGATCTTATTATTTATTGTTGAATGGCAAAAGTTTAAGTGGTAACGAAACAATCGTACAAATTTAGGACTGCTATATTGAATGTTTTGACCGACGCAATGGTAATCTTTTGAAATTAATGAAGGTGCAAAATATTTCAAGAAATGTTGTGGAGAGTGCTCGTCGTGTCACCAAAAAGTCCATTCAGTCGGAAGAATAAAGGTATTAAAAAATCAAAAAATAAGCTTCAAACAGAAAGGTTAATTGAGATCAAAAATAAGCTTAACTGTCACAAGATGAGTAATCGCTAAACCTTGCCCCCGGAAATAGATGTTCGTACCTTCCAAAACTATTATCTTATAAAAACTATGTTTGTATTAACTCAAAAAATTATATCTTTTCAATTATATCAGTTTCATTTCCGCGCAATTTTTTTCTTAACTTGAATAATATATTTTTTAAAAATTTAATTTGATACAGAATTGATTTGATGCAATGTCCTTAAATGTTTTGAAAGAATTGAAACCCATCCATCAAAACAGCCATTTACTTTCTTTAATCTATTATTAACTCAGCAGTAGGAATATATATATATTCTATGTGAAGCATTTAGCAGCCTAAAAAGTCAATAATCTAATTTGACAGAAATGAAGAGGATGAAGACATTTTTAAAATTGACTAGGAGAATCTTCCATCTGTGACACTTCTTGCTTTACTACCTGAAACTATAAACGCTCCCACTTATTAAAAAGTAGCTAGCTATTGTGAATGAATTCTATTACAGTTGCATGCTGTCAGTGCATGAAAAGAAACGAAGAAAGATTCATGTCCCCTTAGAGTTAATAATATAGGAACGGAGAGCAGACCATTTTTCGTAAGAGTTCCAAAAATAAATCGCCGGTAAGATGTATTCATTTTTTTCCCCACTACTGTTTTCCATTATGTATATCAGCAGGAGAGAGGCACACAATACACTTATCCGAAGCAGTGTACAAAACCCTTTTATAAAAGGAGCCAAATGAAAAGGAATGGAACCCAACAATATCCAGAAAATTCGTCTTGAGGAATTCTTTGTAACCAGTTTAACTATATATATTTCAAATCCAAGTATTTTCTAATGACTACACTTGGATTCGAAATACACATAAACTGCAACAGAAAGTGAATCTGCAGATTAAATAGAGTCTGTTCATCTCTCATTTTTTTCATATATTTTTGTAAATTTAAAAATCTGATTAAAAATTTAAAAAAAAAGGCAAGGGGCAGTGATCTCCTTAAAGCTTTCTTGTATACTCAATAATACATTTTTTTTATCCCACTCCTCTCTCATAAAATTGGGAATCTTGGATGAGGCCGACAATTACTTTCATGACATCGAAGAATGATAGTATGAAATATAGATCTTTGGTGATGAATCTAGCATTTTTACTGAATCTATCGTGAGAATATTTATTTTGGATGCTTCTTTTTGATCAAGTAGCTTTAAAATTTCACATGAAACAGTATTGCATACCGAATTTCATTGGTTTGAAAAAATGCGTTAACATGCATAAGAAAGTATAGACTAACAGACAATCGATCATTAGACAGATTTGGTTTTGTATTTTCGATCTTAAACCGATGTGCCAAATTTTATCTACCTAACTTTTTGCGTTTAGGAATTATCTAGTTCACTTATATTCAAACAGAAAGTCAGGTAGACTTTCTATGAATGTATGTCTTTCAAAATTAGATAGAAATCTAAAAATTTGGTCGTAAATCCATATACCTAATTTCATCTCTCACAATTAACTTATTCAAAGAATTTTTGAATTATTGTGTTCGCAGATAAACATAATGACAGAAATTATTTTTCGGACTCAGGGAGATGTGAAATATGATTCTCGAGTTACAATACTTCCTCTATACTTTGTATGCGAGAAAATAAATATGTTTGGAAATGATATAGATGTCATTAAAAAGCCATTTTTTTAAAGTTTTATTATGGTGTAAAAATATATATATATTTTTTTTCTGAATATATATTTTGAAGTTAGAGTCGACAAATTTAAAATAATTTTACCGCAAGTTCACCCCCTTCAGAAAAGCATGGAAAGTTTTAAATTATCAGTTCATTCTTCTAGGTACTAAGGTATATGTATACCAAATTTCTTTTCAACCCGTCAAAGGTTAAGAATCAAGTGTCAAGAGAATTTAATTATGTGTGTGTGTATGCATATATATATGTATATACGATATCATTTCAAGATACCTAACAATGAAAAACACAATTTATTACTTATTTTACATTTTTAAAGTGATTCTCGTTTTAATTCAGAACTGATCTATTTATTTTCGATTTTACTAAAGCCATGCGCTAAAAATGATTCCAAAAAATTATTTTGTTAGTTAATTTTCAGAAATGAAAATTGAATTAAAAAAACGGCTATCCACGGCAGACTTTAAAATGTTCTTTATAGATTTCTATCATTTGTTTTTAAAAATTGGCAATAAGTTTAAATAGCATACTTACTTTATTGGCATCCTGAAAATTCAAATTTGATCCTTGAAAAATAATTTTTCATCGTGTGATGAAAAAAAGATAATCATTATGTGATAATAATTAGGTTTCATTGTAAAGTGCATTCGGAAAAACTACACGTGGTCCTGGCGATTGAATTTAAAATAGCAAAAATAATTATCAGTGGTAATCGCTAGTAAATTCGCTTCAAGGTTGGCAAAGATAGAAACAAAGTTTCAATCGAAGGGAGAGTTAAAAACAAAATAATTATTTTTAACATAGTTCGTTCGGAAAACTTTTGGCCTTTTATTAAAAAAAGAAGAAAAAAAATCTAGCTTTAAACAGATTAAAAGGTTGTATTTCTTTAAATAAACGTCTTAAGTGCAAAAATCATTAAATACGACAATACTTAACGAGACTATTACTTTATTCATTCTCAAATGCGATTGGTTTGGCAGAGTGAATGTATGGATATCGTCTGCTGTTGTGTCCCCAGTGGCGCAATTGGCTAGCGCGCGGTACTTATACAGCAGTATCTGCGAGTAATGCCGAGGTTGTGAGTTCGAGCCTCACCTGGGGAAGATTATTTTACTGAAATTCCCTTCCTTCAGCACCTCAGAATAATATTCGGTATGGACTATGATATTTTTCTAACAATATTTATAAATCAGTCACAATTGAATCCAAACTTTTTTTTTCATTTAATTTTTTATTCTTCTTTCGCTTCTTTGATTTAAATATGGAGATTTCAGCTTTCCCAATCAATACTGCAATAATCTGCAATAATCTACACTACAAAAACTCTTATCATTGTAATATACAAACTCTCATCATGTTATCAATACAATTGTCTGTCGAACTTTCCATTCGAGCATATATGAATACGATAACACAAAACTGCATACAGATAAATGAAATTTGATTTGTTAGCTTGGGAGCAAAAATGTATATCAGTTTCAAATTTCGGTTTCTATCTGTTATATATATATATATAAACGAACAAAATGCATACAAAGTTTTTCATCACTATCCTACAAAACACAAAATTTTAAGTGCGAATTTGAAAATAAAAATCGTGACGTTCATGTGTTCTGTTATACGACTAAAGTTTTGTTTTATGTTGATGAGTGCCGACTTTGACCTTTCATCAACATTGTTGATTTAATTTTTGTAAAATTTTGAATCCAATCAGTCCAAAAGCAGAGGTTCTAAATGTATGCTCTACTCTCTTTTTTTTATACGACGAAGTTAAAAATGTCGCAATGTGTATACAATAGGATACATGTAAATGTAATTAATTTTTCAATCAAATGGAAAGTTAACATTTCTATAGAACATGTCTTTTATGAAGCAATTATATGGTTAATCGATAAATTATTTTACAAAATCTATATATTTTTTCCTTCATTATATTTTAAATTTCCGTTTTTCGTGTTAATATACCGGAATATGTTACACATAACGATAATCTTTCTCAAAAGTATAAAAACGAAGTGTTTGCTATTGTTGTAACCGGGAAGAAGGAATTAATATTTTTGAAGTAGCAAAGATAATCGTTGGAATGTGAACGTTAAGTTTAAAGTTTCAAAATCTCTCTAAATAATTCTGTTTTCGATGACGGATTAGAACATAGGAATCAAGAGGAAGGAGGGGAGGACTATGCATTTTTTGTATAGTGTTTATTTTTCCTCGCGATTAGATGTTTTGTGGATTGAGAAAATACGAGGTTTGCAAATTCATATTTAACTCTTTGAGGCATACGAATTTTAAATAAATTAATGAAATTCCTAGTTGAGCAGAATTATTTTTCACTATAAAAAATTATTTCGATTACTTGACATAAAATATCACTCAAAATCAGAAAGAAAAAAATAGCATTTCAAAAAGTCCTTTTTTACAGGATGGGACATACATATATGTAAGCATTATTTTATGTGAAGCAGAATGCAGTTTGAAGACAGTGAAGAGACTTTTGATTTCGTGACGTCGTTGAAGAACCAGGCACATGTACAAGCGATGAGCACACAGAAAAGAATGAGAAAAAAGCTCTTGAACATTTTATCCCTGGTCTTATATAACCAGAGAAATTGATAGGGAAAATATTTCTCCATAGTGTTAATATATCATGAGATTTCGATAGCGATTTTCGTTACACGCGCGGACAAGGTAGGGGAAACGCAGGGAGATTTTAAAAAAGAATTTGCCTCATCAGCGGTATTTTGTCTCTTCACGCGGAGTGTGGGAAAGTTAGGCCTTTAGCCGATTCAGAAATTTTACATAGTTTCTCTTGAATTAATTAAGTAGAGACAGTGGAATTGGATCAAGAAATAAAAGAATATTTTAGAATAATGTTACTATGGGCTAAATTAGGATAAAATCTTGAAAATTAATTAAATTGAAATTAAAGTTTAAAATATAAACCTATTTGCACAAAAAAAGTTTTATTATAAAAAAATGAAAAAAAATCATTTCGATTATTTAACATAAAGCATTACTCAAATATGGGAGGAAAATCCTCAGTAATTTTTTTTACAGGATGGAGATTATATATCCCGTCACTTCACGGCTCCAAACATAATATAAAGCATCCTATAATATGTTTTTTTTATTATAAAACAATTCACTCATTCATAATAATATAACTTATACAGTTATGAGCGACAAAAATTCATTGCATTATACATTGCACGCAACATTAATTACACAGCACACACAACTTATTGATACGTTTTGATTTGCATAAATTTTTTCCCTTATTTACACGTTTATTGTTGGTGCATAGTATTGTCAGCTAAATGAAAAACGTTCAATAAAATATTAAACTGTAAGACTGTATGAGTACCTGACCAACTTTTCGTGGTGGGTTAAAATATATCCCTCCATCTGCATAAAAAGCTAAACAAGAGGTGAGACAGTTTTTAATTCAGCTGTCCTAAAGAGTTAATACACTGGAATATAATACATGAGTGAACTTTCTGAGAAGTACTGCACCGAGAAAATAGAAACTATTCAGTGATGTTGTAACAGGTAAGAGGGAATTAACATTTTTGAGAAAACAGAGGTTATCGTTGGAATGTACAGATCGTTCCAGATTGTACCAGATCGTTCTAAATTGATATTTTTGGTGTGGGAGGAAGACTGATGGACTAAAACGCAGAAATCAAGAGGGAAAAGAATCATTAGGACTCTTGCGTAATATTTATTTCTTTATTTATAAGTGATTAAAATCGTGCGAAGTTCAGATAATATTATATTTGCAAATTCATACTAAATATAGAGTTATCTAGTAATCTTAACGAAGTCGGTTTCAGCGACTTCGCTGCTGTCACATGACAGATGTCACTGTATATATCTGACATCTTTATAAAACTTATCATT
>JAPMOR010004323.1:97854-170120 GCA_026543865.1 Argiope aurantia | reverse complement strand
AAAATCACATGAGAAATTTTATATGCTTAAATCATTGCGTTTTTGAGTTATCGCGTTTACATGTTTCTGGAAGTACGGATCGACAGATGGTGAACCTGTTGTTGGATCTTGCTGAAAATTTGATAGATCCATAGACACCATAGATGTTAAATCTATGTACGAAATTTCATCTATTTAGCTCTCTTCGTTTTGTAGCTATCGTGTTATATTATATTTTAACAGCCGGACAGACAGACTATCTTTCTGCGGATTTTGCTCAATATTTGATGAAAATCTACATCTTCAATCTGACGACCATATACAAAATTTTATTCAGCTAGCTCAAAGTGTTTTTGAGTTATTTTTTCCACAAACAGACGGATGGACATTTTTCAAAAAAAAAGTGTTTTCTGTCTCATGAAAGTCAAAAACTTAGAGATTAGTCAAAATCTCGAGTTCGAATTTTTGGACGATTATTACACTTTATCTACACTTCGTATACGAGAAATAATAAGCTACCTCCCCCTCCCCCTCCCCCCTTCTACTTTAAAACGCATTTCTCAAAAAAATAACTTTAAAACAGTCCTTGCTAAAACGCTGATTAAGATGGCATTTTAAATTGCATTTTAACCGCCATAAACACTTGTTAATGAATCTCACTATATATATAAAGAAATGAATAGGTGTGTATTTAAAAATATAAAAATATATTACTAATTCTGATAATATTTTCTATAAAGTGCTACATCTTATCAATGCTATTTTGATGTGATGAGCTACATCTTATTAAAAACGGAAATATTATTTTAAATTAAAAAATAAAATGAACGGAAATCATATACATTAAATGAACTTTATGAATTGATTAGGAACGTCTGGAAAGTGTTGAAATCCGTCCATTCGTTTAGGTTTGGGACTCTGAAAAAGCTACATTTTGCGATATTTCTACCAACTTTAGAACGATGAGAGTAGGTGAACAATGACCTTGTATCTAAGTTTTAGGGGCTTTCACATAATATCGGCATAGTGGTTGGAGAAACACTGTTATATTTATTTCCCTTCAAGAAAGCTAAAGGAAGTGTGTTTTAAGGCTTCTCTGGGAAACATAGGATAGTGAAGGACAAACGACCATATTTTGAGTCATGATTATTTCCATGAAACAAAAATTGTCGGCATTGAAAAAGTGGTTGGGGCTGAGAAACGGATTTTTTTTTCTAATTATTTTGAATGTATTAAATATATTTATTTGTATGTTCGAATTCAAACGCTTAGCTTCACGCTGCTTTGTTGTCGTTTTGTTTCAGTTCTAAATTAAAAGAAGACTAAAGATTTCAAATTTCCTTTTAACCATTTCTTCGAAAATTAATATATAAATTCATTCCCTCACACATTAACTTCCTTATTAAACGAGCTGACCAGTCATCATTGCACAAGCACGTGTCAAAGTCACTCACGCGAAATTCATTCGAACGCGGGCATCGAATGAATTACGAAATGCCGTCTTCCTGAGTGCGCATGCCTGGCTTCAAATAATGAAGATGTATCTGATAGGCGCGACAGTTGTCTGCCGGAGGGCATTCCTAATACATTTGATGTTTTCTTTCTCTCATTACCTTCCTCTAGCTATCGGGATCTCGATCTTCGGCTTCCAACAAGAAGGCGTGTCCCATTGGAGACTCCGACTTACAATGATTGGCTGAAAGTGAGATGCGGTATGGAGTAGCCAAGTTGGCGAGTGACTCCTACAAAATGAATGCCAAAAGTTCTACTCAATCTGTAATTCTACTCCGAGTTAGATTTTTAAGTTAATTCTTTTTATTTGGATATTTTTAATTTATGAAAGATAAAATATTATGAAGCGTATACTTTCGCAAATATGATTTGAATTCATCCAAAATCTAAAAAAGTTATAAATTTTGTCTTTGCCAAGTTTTTTAGTTTCCCGCCAAAATGTTATAATTAATTTTATAGAAAATGAGGATGTTTGTACATCATTTTAATGGAAATTCATTATTGAAATCGGCATAAAACATAATTAAAAGCTCGAAACTAAAAAAAAAATACATATATTGCACAATTGTTAGCAAATGGCTCAAAAATTATAATAATCGGGTTTTTTTCCTTCTTATTTTGTCCCAACCGTCATACTTCGTATTATAAAGTAAACTAACGTGTATCAGTTTTATTTTGATGGCGTTGCCTTCCATTTTTTTCAAAACATTTATATCGCTTCATCGCCATCACCATTATTATTGCATTGGTTAAGAGCCAATGCAAAAAGAAAAAAAAGTATTGTTACTTCATTAAATAACTCTTTATTATTATATCAATTTTTGATAATTATTAATTCAGCATTTTATGAGAACAGATTTTTTTTTATTTGTTTGTTTATGTAAGTAGTTTTCTTCAGGTATAAAAATTGTCTCAAATTTTCCAAATAAGTTGGAAAATTGGTAGTTGAGAATATTTTGGAAAATTTCCGAAATTGGAAAATTAATTTTAATATTTGTATTTTATTCCTTTCTAAAAACGAAAATGCATTTTCTCTAATCTGTAAGCATTACTTGTATTTAATAAGATCATCTCAATCTTAAACCGTTTTTTTTTTTTATTTTTTTTTTTTTGCTTTTAGTACAATAAACACACGTGGGGGGGGAGAGAATCATAACATATATAAGATTTTGACGTTCCTCATTTTGTTGCCGTTGAACAGCGCATGTCTTAATCTTCCAAACTACAATCCTGGTGAGCTCGTAGCAATATTTCGGCTTCATAAGAACAACAAATTCCAGATGATTACTTATCCTTATATTTACGGAGCTAGTGCAAACTGAATCCATTGTCGAATATTCTTCTGCTATTTTGTTCCATACGAAGTAAGCTAAGAGAAAATATTATTAGAATCATCAAAAAAAAAAAAAAAAAATCAAACTCGATAATTTTGATAAGTTTAATTTTTCGATGTTTCAGATCTCTCTGAATCCGAAGAACACACTTTGATATTGTGCCTATCTATCTGTCTATAAACAAAATAATTCAAAAACATTTTGAGCTTAATGGAGGAAATTTGATGTTGGATCTTAACACCAAAATGGAGAGACCACTTCTGTTCATTTGATTTAGGAAGGAAAATTGGAGAAATAGAGTTGGACGGAGGGAGTATAAAAGCTCACTTTTAAATTTTACAACTTTAACAAGCTCTCAAATAAGTATTAATAATATTTAAGATGAAATTTTTCAAATGCGAAGTTTGATAAATATAATAATGAAAAATAAATGTAGTAAAACGCTGTTTATACATCTTTCACAAGACGCGTAAACAAGTTATAAATGAAAAAAAGTAAGAAAAAACATACAATCGAGATTTTAATGTATAATTTTGTTTATTACAAATTTAATGCTATTAGGCCAAATATCTTTTCAAAAGAATAGTTTTCAAGTCTTTTAACATATATTACTACATAGTACTGAAAAAAATTATTAAATTTCAAAATTAATATATCAGAAATGTAAGTAAAATCATAACCTTCTTCCCTATCTTGAGTACCAATTATTCATTTTTTTATATAAAACTGTTGTGCTTGCAAGTAGGCGAATAATTGAGAAAGTATTTACTGTCTTCTCTGTGAAAATTTGTATTCATCCAAATGATACATTTCATCAGATATAAATATCTAGGAAAAGAAATATTAGCATGTACTAAGTAAACCGTCATGTAAAAGCTTCATTTTATTACTTTTCTTTTATTTATTAAGTTGTTATTTCTTTTTTAATTGCGTCACGTCCACCATCCACTTCTCCTAAAGCATGCTAAACAGCTGAACAAATCAAGAGACAAAATTTCTTCCTTCATTTGAATGATTAGTCTTATATAAAGCAGTCTGACAAGATCGCTGTCGGTTCTGTGGTGTAGCGGTTATCACGTCTGCTTTACACGCAGAAGGTCCCCGGTTCGATCCCGGGCAGAGCCAGCAAATTTTTTAACACCATCTTTGGATGATTAATTTCCCAACGCTCAAGTTAAAGATGCTGATTTCCTCAAACGTTATTCGAGGGAATATGATTGATAATTGATTTTTTACATATATGAATCAATTGTATTTGCTTTTACGAAACAATAATAACGAACAAGAAATAACGTTGTTGCTGTGGTTCATTGAATAACAAAAAAAAAAAAAAAATATCATTACAATAGCTATGAATGAATGAAGATGAGGTTGACGAATAAATGCAGATGACGCATTTATGAGAAACATATAAAAAATGTTTTCTTGTACCATATTTTCAACGAATGATAATAATCGTAGCCTAATAAATAAAATTATAATACATAAAATGTTTTATATAAGCATTGGATTTTATTCGCTTTGTGATCGGTAGACAGCGTGTAACCTGACCGATGCTATTTGAGATTTGTTTTGCAATATTGTTAGAAATATTTAAGAAAAAACTTTATTACATCGTATTAAGTATTTATATTGCATTTGGTGATGATATGGTGGCAAAAAAGGAAAAGTAAAGCTTTAATTAACATCAAATTAACAGCAAATGAGTTTAAAACAATATAATTTGTTAATTCTACTTTTAGATACACCGTTTGTGGCAACTGAAGTGAATAACTTTCTGATTTGTTTACCTTTTCGAGTAATGGAAATTTTTCGTCTCTCTGTTACAATCGTCTCAATATCTAAACAATACACGCGTTAACCTGGCATTGCTTTTTTCAAATAGTAATGTAGCGTCCAGCGAAAAAGTGCAAAGAAAGATTTAACGGTTTTAAAAAAAGTTTTTATTTAATTTGTTCAACATTTTTTTAAATTTCATGTTTTAATTATTCTTTCCTGCTGAAAAAATTAAAATTATGTTGCGATTTCTTCTGAATTTTGATTAATGCTGAAATACTTCTTTCTTTTATTTGAAATTGAACTTTTCATTGATGATATTTTTAAAACAGTATGTTTCCACCTACTTTTATTGTCTGGAGCGAGGGAATCAATCCCTCAAGAAACTCCATTAACCTGAGAACATGCATGATTCTAGGAAAACATCGCGGTTGGCGATTGAAAGCGAGCATGTGGCGAAACCTCCAGTAAAATAATAATAAATAATTACATTTTCTATTGACTCGGATGGTAACGCTCGCCAGAAATATCTTCTTAAAAGAAAAATCAAGTATGTCAATTAGAAAATAGTCTCTTCCCACCGAAGGAATTGATCCAAAATTTGATAATAATGATCAATTTTCATGCTAAGAAATACATTCCAAATTTCATCGATCTCGCTTATTGTGCCTTTGGATTGCATATTCGTTTATACACTCTCAGATGGACAGAAAGAACTGACAACGCCTTTGATGAATTTGGTTCTTAGTTTCATTCTGATATTCTTTTTTTTAATGAGAAAATGACGCACTAAATGTTGTTAATCCAATTAAAAGTATCTTTAAATTATCTATTAGCAAGCAAAAATATCACAATGGTGGATTTACCCATTTCGCGGATTTACACATTATAAATTATGAGGCCCCTTTTTCAATTACTGACCACTTTTGTTAAACATTTCAATACATTTTAAGCATATATAATTTTTAATTATTTAATAAACTTAATTTTAATTCAATGTATTTTTTATTGTTTACTGTAGTATATTCTTTCATTTTAGTAACTTTTTTAAAATACAAATTATTTTATTTATTTATTTTATAATATACAAATCATAGAAGAATGGCTAAACTATTAAAATTTTTGAAAAGTCAGACATAATGTCTAACGTTTTCTTACAAGTAAAAGTATTTTATTGTTATGACAAATTGTAAAGAAATAATACACTGAAAAAATGCCATATTAAAAATTACTTTATTACATGTGAAGTGGAATGCAGAATAATAAATTAGTTGAACGTTGTATTATATTACAATATAAATATAAAATTTATTTGTTTGATAATGATTTTAATAAATTCAATGTAAAAACGTATTTTACGCCTAATATTTAAAAATTCATAGAATTTATAATTTTTACAAATTTATTTGTCAAATATATCAATCAAAATTTTCAATCGATTTATTTATTCCTAGGACAATGATCTAGCCGAAGTTCCAAAACATTCCAAAATTTCAGATAGAATTTATAATATTGGCATAAAGACTGCATGCTAAATTCCATCAGTTCCCTTGTTGCGATTGTGCACACATGTACAGGCAGACAAATAGACCTCCTCTTTATCGATTCCCCCCCCAAAAAAAAACATTTACTTTTTCACTTTTTTTCATACTGATTGTTATTTATTAATCCTTGTAACAGAAATTCCGTATCCTCTTGAAAACCACAACAACCTTGAACAACTCAATAAGATTCGCCATCTTATATTTAGAAAGTGAGAATTAGCATTATTGAGGTTTAAGAAAGATGTCATCAAATGTGGTTGCGCTGCTAATGGGTTATGTACCCACAAAACGAGATAAAAGGAAGTCTAGCCACTCTGAGGTGTGGGCAAAATGGGTGAGAAGAACGGAAATGGTTAAAAGATTTCTTCGCGCTTGAAGTGTTAAAATACGGCATTTAAGTTTAGAAAAATCCTTCGCAAATAAATACAAAAACAGAAAAAATATCATTCGAAGTACCTATTATAAGCATTTCAAAACATGCCTTTTTATTTTCTAGTATAAGTAATATAAAAAAAATATAAAAATCTTTAAAAAAAACAATAAACGATTAAAACTTGAAATTTTGACGAGTGTCCACGTTTTAGACCTCCCTGAATCAGAAAAATGTATTTTTAAAAAATGTTCGTCTGTCTGTCTGTTTGTGACAAAGATAACTCAAAAACTCTTAAAGCTAAATGAATGAAATTTGGTTTATGATCTTCATAGCTATTTTGTAGATTTTTTTTTCAAATTTTGAGCAAATTCTACTGAGAAGAAATCTATATGTTCGAATATAAGTTTGCATGATAATTAAAAGCGAAGACAGCCAGATAGATGAAATTCGGTGCACAAACTTAATATCACCTATTAAATTTTGAGCCAAATCCAACAAGGATTGACAGTCGATTGCTGTGTACTTTCAGAAGCATGTAAAGGAGATAAATCAAAACCGCAATGACTTGAATATATCAAATTTGGTATAGGATTTCGTGACTACAGTGCTACATTTTGGTATCAATCGGTTGAGGAAAAACGTGTCTAAAACACAAATTCGGTTTTTAGGTACTATAAACCGCATGCCAAGGATTAATTGTCAAAAAACTCGCTAGGATAGATTCGGTGAAATCGCTTATTAATTAGTAAAAACGCTAAATTCATGCTAAAAGTTAATATTTCTTAACTATTGTACACCAGTAAGGCTCTCTCAAGTAGGTCCCCTTTATGAGAAAGAATGAGAGAAGATTTGGGGGAGACACTGGTTTTTCCCTCGCTGTATGTTTTCATTTTACCAATGTGAAGTTCTAGAGAGATAAAATATTCTACTCGTCAGGGGAAAAAAAAAAAAAAAAAATCACCCTCGACATTTTATGAATTTGAATGCATTAAACCTGAAATTCAAAGATTTCTTTTTTAAAACGGCATATCTGTATCTCTCTTTTATATGGGTGAATCTGAAAAGCATAGCTAAATGATATAACGAACCAATGAGATGAAATTTATTATATGTTTTTGCACGAAAATTACAAAAACAATTCGACAAAAGCAAATTTGACCACCATCTATTACTATAAAAGAGATGGCCATATTTACCGTGAAAATATTTTGAATAAATAAATAGTCATTCACGTTGAATAAAATTATTATTACATACAGTTTCATTACTGTTTTTATTTACTTACAATTTGTTACTAATATGCTGGGTAAAGTACTAGATACATTTTTAATATTACATTTATTTATGTAAATTGTTGCCATTCTTTTTAAGGGAAAAAATGAATGCATTTATTTTAAATTATCGTGACTCTAATTTAAAACTCTTTTTGTTTAGTTTAGTTTAAATATTGTGGAATAGAAGAAAAATTGCATGGATAACCATTCTGTGACAAACAATTATGCGTTTCTTTTCCTTTGAGTGCTAAGATGATACAGATATCTTTTACTTTGTATAATAATTCCCGAATTCTTGAAGGAATACATACAGTAGTGTTCCGTAAATTAATGAACACTGGAATATTTTAAACTGAGTGGTATTATCTGGAGAGAGGAGTTGGGGATAAGAATAAAATAGGATATAGGAAGAATAAACAGGGAATTGTCCACAATAATATTGGTATTTGCCCGGATTGTTGGAAAATAAGTCTCGAATGACGTAAAGAAGTAGCTGGTTCTGCCCGCGATCGAACCGGGGACCTTCTGCGTTTAAAGCAGACGTGATAACGTCATTCGAGACACCACAGAAATCTATAAAATTACATTATTCATATAATTATAATTATTTCATATAAGAAATGAAATCACGAAATAAAATATCAATAAGGAAATAAGACATGTTATTGAAGTTATTATATGAAAATGAATTTCTGATCAAGCATAGATAAGTCTTCTAATTAATATAATAATAATAATAAAATAATCTAAACATAAATCTAATAAAAAATGATATAATTAAAAATATTCTTTGTTAATTTGAAAATTTCTAAAATTGAGAAATTTAATCATAAAACGTATAAACGTATAGCATGACACGTATAAAAAAACACACAAATTTTTTTTCCAGAATCAAAAAATAAAATGCATTTAAATGTTTCTTGATAATTCACGCTCTTCCCAGCATCATTAACAAGTGGCATATTATTTTTAGAAATTTGATACACCATCATGTTTACGAAAATAAGAATTAGGAGATCGCGACATTTTAAGATTAAAATCTTAATATTTTTGTCTTATTTATGTAAAAGTAAGTAAATAAATAATCAGTGTTCAAATACCTTGTTCATGTTCTAGTATGCCTTTGATTATATGAGAATTCTGGAAATAAAAAAACAACAGTGTCAAAACAACGGAAAAAATTCATTTTAGACACATTGAGATATTTTGATTGATACTTATCGACAGTGTTTAGATATATGTCACTTGTTTACAAGTATTTTTCATATATTTATTTATAAATCTTTCACCAATAGTTATAAGAACATCCTGCGCATGAAATCTTCCAGTGTTTTTAAATAAAATAAAATGATAAATATAGAAAAAACATATTTGATTGCCGACTTTTTTCTTCTATTTTTAAAGAACGTGTTTACAGAAAACGTGTTTTTTGTCCAAATAGTACATTTCATCAAACATAAATACATCATGAAGGTGAAATATCCACACGTTTTATGTTAACAGCCATAAAAGATTTTCATTTTATTACCTTTCTTGCTTTTTATTAGGTAACTAATCTTTTCATTTTGTACTGAATCACGTTTCATTCATTGTCCATTCCGCCTGAAGAATCCCAAACAGCTCAGTTCACACAGAGGTAAAATCTCTTTTTATTACTACGTTTGAATACAAAAGTATGCTTATCTTATATGAAACATAATTTTATAGATTTGTCACGTACCGTCGGTTCTGTGGTGTAGCGGTTATCACGTCTGCTTTACACGCAGAAGGTCCCCGGTTCGATCCCGGGCAGAACCAGCTACTTTTTTTACGTCATTCCAGACTTATTTTCTAACAATCCGAGCAAATACCACTATCGGTAGTTTTTAAACTTGTAACATAAGATGAAATTGAATAATGCTTCTTGAAAAGAAAACTATAAAATTTAACTAAGGAAAAAACAACGACATTTTAAATATCTGTTAAAAGCTATTCTAAAAAATAATAATACAATCCCAGCGGTACTCAGTTGTTGAAACATTTTGACTATGATGAAACAGAACAGAGAAAATATAATTAAATAATGTGAACTTTTTTAAATTTTAATAATGAAAAAGGATTTGAACTTCACTTAAAAAATGATATGGATGGTTGCAAAATATGTTTAAAATATTTTTTAACTATTTAAAAATAGAAAAGATATATAGAAATAAAACTATCATTATCAAAAAGATAATATTTTCAATTTTCAGATGAAGTAAAAATTGCTGTTGTACAACAATATTTTTTTCGGAAGTAATTTCAAATTAACTCCAAAATTTCGCTTAATTTTTATTTAATTAAAATTTCAAAGGAGCAAATTTCCTTTTATTTGGAGGAGCAAATTTCCATTCTCCATGGTATATATACATGCCAAGTCTGGTAGATCTCAGCCAGACTGTATAGTCTGTAGAGCGTTAATATACACACACAAACACACATCCATCTTTATTAGTTTTAGAGATAGAGTAGAAAGTCCAGAACCTATATATATGCCATAAATTTTTGTCTATTCCTATAGTGCTCCATTTTCGAGAGGCATCGCAAAATAAAACCATGACGCAGCCCTCAACTGCAACAACTAGACTGATTTCGCCAATTAATTTCGCCGTTTCGAGTTCATATGTAACCAATCAGAATGTTCGATGTCTGTATCTACAATTTAAAATAATATTTTTATTTGGTGTGATAAATTGTAGTTCATCAAAATTAGGTGACATTACTTAATTAATGTTATTAATAAGTTACCTTCGACGACCAGTTGGTAGCGGAGATGGCTACATTTATTTAAAATATATTTAATATTAGCATTCGAAGGAATCTCAGTGCAAACTATTTTCTTGAACAACTTATTTTTAATGTAAAAAAATTATCTTGTATAATATATTGTATTACACAAAAAGTTTCTATTGTCTACAACTTTGTGTTTAATAAAAATGAGGAAGCGTTGTGTAAAAAGTGTTATATCAAAAGGTTTTTAATATATCATAATTCTTCGAGAAAAAGTAAATTATCTCACCCAATATTTAGCAATACAATGTTAACGTTTTTTTTTTTTTTTTTTTTTTTTTGCTATAAGTTATAAATAATTTTCAAAGAATGATAATTTTTAAAATCTATTTAAAAATTCTGAATCGCATCTTATATATTTAACATTATGAAATATAAAGAGAGGTATTTTCAACAATGAATTTCAATTTCTATTAACAGTTAAACGTAAGTAGTTAAGTGTTGAATCAATTTTTGAGTTTAGTTTTGTTTATTATATTAATGTCTCATTTGAAAGCAACACTGGAACTATTTTGGTACGAACTTCATAATTTTGAATCCCGATTAGACGACGTGCATGAGAATGACACCTCAGCTGACGTCTCTTTCGCATTATATCAACTCGACTCAGATAGACTCGATTTTTAAGTAACATAAAACCTAAAACTATTTTCAAATTAAAATAAACAATATTAGTAAGGTAAATTAAGTTTTATTTAAATTCGCTATTTCCTATGTCTTAGCTATTTGGAATTTTGATATTAAACAAATCCTGAGAGTTGTCATATTTGATAGCATCATATTGTGCATGCGAAAAAGAAACATAGCTTTTAATTAATAAAAATTTATTTTTTTAATTAATTGTTTCGAAATGTCAAGTGAAGCTTTTTTATACTTCGCAAAATCTGTAAAAAATTTTTTTTTTAAAAATGAAGAAAAAACTTTAAGTTGTTTGGATCTCTATAACGATTAAAAAAATAGTGTTTCAATTTCATCTAAGTGGACTTTTATACATCGAATAATTCGTAAATAATTGTAGACAATTATTTACTACAATTAGCTACAATTATTTACTACAATTGTCTACAATTATTTATTATTGTCTACAATTATTACAATTATTGTCTACAATTATTACAATTATTGTCTACAATTATTACAATTATTGTCTACAATTATTACAATTATTGTCTACAATTATTTATGAATTATTCAGTATAAATTTGATGAATTATTCCCATTTCAGGAAAATGAAGAATATCACCAAAACTACCAACAAAAGTACAGCGAAAAATTTATACAAATTTTATATTATCCCGGAGCTATTTTGTATCAACAAAATAAATATAAAAAAATAATAACTTAGAGACACGTTTACCCTAGTTTTTTACAAAAAGAGTTCACTGAACGAATTTGGAATTTGTTGAAAATATATTTTCGAATTTTTATTTTAATGTACGAAATAATAATAAAAATCATCAAAATTATTTTATTTAGAAATGTGATTCGATTGTTTTTTCCCTTATAATTTTATATATTTTTCATCCATTTGTTACGTTTACTTTCTTTTTTAAATTTGAATTCTGAAGAAAGATACAACAATATGTATTTATTTCCCCAAAAGCGACAGAAAATTACAGCCTCAGAAAAAAATAAATAAATAAAGACATTCATTTTAGTGTCAATCCTTTTGAATTCGACCAGTAAACACGTTTTGAAGAGGTAGTAAAAAAATTAATATGCTATTTATTAAAAGAAAACATTTCATCTTATTATTTTTCTCTTCAAGATATCCGTAGGCATAACAATCAAAATCTGCAATCAAACGAAAATGACAGACTTAAGAATGGAAAACCAAGGGAGGGAAAAATATTTCCTACTTTTCATTTTCATCCCCCCCCCCGATTCGAGCTAAATTCCTTCCTTTTTTTCGTTGTCGAATAATAAATGAGAGGGTTTCATTCATAAATATTATAAACCTGTGAAAATTATATGTATTTCTAGTGTGTAAAAGCTTTCGGCATGTGGATGAAGATGTTTCATCTTTTCTTCTTGAAGATTTTTTTCCAACTGAGTTTCGTATTATCCAAGCATAGAGTGATGTTACTGTAGTAGGAAATAACAACAGAATTTAAAAAGAAAAGGAAAGAAAGAAATCTATCGACACGTGTTGTTTTCTTTTTTTTCCATGCATTTCCCTTAATTTGTTTATTTATATAATGCAATTAACATGCATTATATGAACATATAACATATCATCATATCTAACACAAGTTTAAATTCTTCAAATTTTAGGAAAGGCGAGCCTACATATATTGTCGATATATCTACATATTCTTCTTCTTGAATATTTAAGCATAGTAAATTGAACAACCACTTCGAAAAAAAAAATCCCTTTTTCAAATAAAATTGATATTTTTTTCAATATTGTTGATATTTAATATGCTAACACTGTTTATAGGAATATTAGAGTAAAGTAAGAAATAAGATACAAAGCTCAAAAACAGAAAAAAATTTCATTTCACCAAAACCAGGGGGGGGTCTTCTTTCTGCTTTCTCATATCCAACACAATATAGAGTATTGCGCTCATTTCATCTTATAAGAATCAGTACTGACTGGGATAAATAACTGAGAGACTTGGTCAGAAGTCAATAAGATGCAAGATGCACGTGGCGCTTATCGACACAATACAGGAAAATCAGCTAGGTAGATTAGGAAGAAGCTTAAGGCTGCAGACAAGTCGGTAAAAAAGATATAATTTGTCCATGTCCAAAAAAATTTGGCTAAAAATACAAATTCTATGAATTATAATATTAGGATAATATAACACTTTGTCAAATATAATTGGTCAAATTCCTATCGGCTTCATTAGGTTGCTTGGTTGCGACATGGATGCCACGTTATCATGAGTCAGGATAAAAAAAATATAGATAAATATATAAATGTTAACGAAGCTGCTAAAATGAGAGAAAAAAAATCAGCCTAATACAGAGGTTCCCAAACTTTTTTTTTCTCGTAGACCACTTTCAGAGTGTTACTATTTTCGGTAGACCCCCTGCTGCTACATTTCTACTGTATTCCCAAAACTCCTAAAAAATATCACCCTAAATTGGGGGTGTTAAGAAGAAGAAAAAAAGTAGCGCATTTTCTTGTGTCCTATGTATTAAAATAATACTTGTGGTTATACAAAATTATAAACATTTATTATTACAAAAAATCGACAATCGACAAAAAATCAACAATGAACTCTGAAATGTAAATCAAAAATAAAAAATAGTCATACTTTTAATGAGACGGATGTACTTGATGAATTGGCAGCAAATTATCAATATTTGGCTTCAGTTTTGTAAGAAGTAATCTCAAATCTCCCCATTCTGTGATGTTCAATCTGCTCCTTTTTTTTTGTTAACAGGTTGGTAACGGCACTAAAACTTCTTTCGACAATATATGACGAGGGAAACGCTATCAAAAATTTTTTCGCAATTTCCCACAGCCCAGGATATTTTTCGGGGATTTCTGCCTGTAGCCGAAATGTTTGATAGCCTTTTTTAAATTTCACCTTCAGTTCTTCGTTGGTGCTGAGCTCAAGTAGCTCCTCCACATTCGCCTCTTCCGTTTCTTCAAATGGGGTTATGATCCATGGTGGTATTTCCATTGTCAGAATATCTTCAAATCTATTTTTGATGTCATCATGCAGGCTATTTAAATGTTGATTGTATGTCTGAATATCCTCATCAAGACATTCCATCTGTGACAAGGGCGGAAACTGGGAGAATTCGCGCCGACTAATATTTTGCTTCATTAATTTTAATTTACCAAGAAAAGCCGAAATTACACCCTTTGTTTTTATTAAATGAAGGCTGTCCCCTTGTAACGGTAAAATTTTTGTTCTTTATTATGAAAACCTGAAAATTTTTCGTGGACCCCCACTTACAACTTGTGAACCCCTGTTTTCTTTTCACGTCTATGTGGACCCGTGTCGTCGTCTCCTATGGACCCCTGGGGGTCCACCTGGACCACTGTGGGAACTATGGCCTAATATAAACCATTAATATATTGATTAAGTTAAAAATGTATTTAAACGTAGAATTAAATAAGATAGTTTATTAAAAAGGGATCCACATAAAATCAATTGTCTAAGACCACAATATATCTAAAACAATTGCAAAAAACGCCTAATCGGAATTTTGCACGTTATCTTTCGACTGATTGTGTCCAACATTTGACACAGATTTATACTTTTTTTTTTTTTCAAAATTTCTCTACACTCTTAGACTTTTGAGGGATTGTATTTACACACAGACACAGAAATGTAGACAAAAAAAAAATCAACCATTTGGCGGATTTGATCCACAATTTGATACACGTTTACATTTTTGATGACAAATTTCATCTATCCAGCACGTTGTACTTTCGATTATTGCACTTTCATTAACACAGGTAGAAGAATTTTCTATAGACGGAGTTCTATTAAAGTTAAGAGAACTCTGTAATTTGTTGTCAAGATCGTATTCATCGTATTTCATCTGTCTAATCCATTATTGTCGAATTCAAGGCTTTTCAACCAGTTGCGCGCGTACTCCTGACCGTATGCATGACAGACGACTTAAGGCTGCGCGAAATTAATTATGATTTTGACGAAAAACACAAAGAATAAGGTATTGATATGAAAATAAAAATCTTATATAAGTTTATTAACCTAAATTCTTGTGAAAAATACATCATATGGGTAACAATGAGTTTCTATACCTAGAAGATTAAATTTATGAGGCCGGCAAGTGTGAGAATCCCAGTACCTCAAACCTCGTGGCAATTTGTTGTGCACGGAAATATATACATCTATCTATACATATATCTCTATATTGTCACTTAGATATTATAGTGTTGGACTCAACGACGCACACAAAAAGCAGAGCTAAACCAATTTATTAACTCAACTCAGAACTGAGAATACAGTAACTGACAAATCTGTTGCTTTTATTCTAGAAGAGAAAGTTCCAGAATACTCTTCGGGAGACAGTAAGAAAAGTCCAGAACACTTGTCTGGTAGACTAAAGAAATGTCCAATATCTTCTGGAACATGAAATATATTAAAACATAAAATTATGGAATTAAGTATTTACATATACTATTAATCGCATTGTCTCTAGCGGGATTCGAACCCAGGTCTCTGGATCACGAGATCAGTGCCATGACCATTCGGCCATGGAGATTCGACTGTCTTTCTTCAATGCGGCAATAGTAAAACTCTTTTATTCTTTTTTATCTTCATTTATTAATGACACTGTCCTCATTTGTTTTTGTTTCATATTAACTTTACAGTTATTAGTTTTCTATGTATCAGACGAATTTTAAGTTTTTTGCCTAAATTAATTTTGCTTTTAAAATCTTTGTGTTTTCACATATACGTTTAGTTCGCATATAAAAGAACGTTAAATAACAAAAAATCCTTTCCATTTAAAGAATATCAAAAATTGATTTCAAATAGAGATTCACAATTTACTCTCTTCGCAAATTCCGCTAATACACTCAAAAGCAAAACAATTTTTAATAATTAATTGAAATCACTTTTTGTGCAATTGAAAAAAAAAACAAGTAGATAATTTTGACAAAAGCATATGCATTTTATTATAATAAATGTCTTTTAACTATACGTTAACCTCGAATTGCTCGATCATAGAAAAAAAATTATGAAATTACGAACAAAATTAGATTTGTGAATTCTGCACACCAGGACATTTTATTATCAGATTTAAAGTACAGAGTCTCACTGAGTGAAAGTTGCATGTCATTTAATTGCATTGATTTATCTGTAAATGGAACCTGATGGAACTATACTATATTGGTCACATTAAAAATAAATTTGAAAATATTATGCGCGCATTTTTCAAGTTATCATAATGTTTTGAATAAATCTCTGAATGGATTTTCATGCGCAGAATTCAAGAAATTTCATGCATGCAAAATTCGAAAGTGATTTGGACAACATTAGAATTTTTCTTGCAGCAAAATAAAATAAACGAAAACAATATACAGTGTCTCACAAAAGTGATGGGACACTTGTGCTTTACAAAAGGAAACTGTAATAAAATAAATTAAAAAAACATGTACAAATTTTTTGTGGGTGTGTTTCATACTTAAATTTAATAGCAATTATTGCATAACATACATTTTTGTCAAAATATTAAAAAAATAATTTAATAAAAATACAATTGTTTAGAACGGAGCAAAAAATAGCTCACATAAGTGATGGGACACCATTAGATATGCAACAAAAATCGTCTGAAATAAGCAATAAAAATATTTTTGGTGGCTTTATTTTTACTCAGAAGCAATTGGCAATAATTTATAAAATCGTCTACAGTATTTCTCTCCAGTTTGTTTTGGAATTTTTGTGTTTTTTAGCTCTGTGCAGCCATGAATGCTAAACGAAAAGCAACTTCGCATGAAATTCGAAAATTAGTTATTAATTTGCATATTGAACGTGGAAAATCTATTAGAAATACTGCTGAAACAGTTAACTTGAGTCATTCAACAGTTTTCAATATCATTAAACGATATAAAAAGAATCATATTATTCAGGATAAAAGAAGACCTGGTCGACCATCAAAGCTATCCAATGGAATAAAGCGAATTATCGTTCGAAATATTAAAAAAAATCCAAGAAAGAGTGCTCCTAAAGTTGCTGCTGATTTACAAGCATTATATGGAATAATTGTTAATCCTGAGACTATTAGAAGGGTAATTCGATCTGCTGGATATCACGGTAGAGTAGCCAGGAAAAAATTCTTCGTAAGTGAAAAGAATAGAAAAATCAGACTAGCTTTCTCAAAATCCAACTTAAATAAGAATTCTGATTACTGGAATAAAGTTATATTTGCTGATGAGAGTAAATTTAATATATTTAGTTCTGACGGTAGAATCCCAGGAGAAAACCCAGGGAAGAATTTTGCAAACAGAACTTGGTGCCAACAGCAAAACATGGTGGAGGAGGAGTTATGGTATGGGGGTGTATGTCGTCCGCTGGAGTTGGTAATCTTGTTTTTATTGACAGTATAATGGATCAGTACAAGTATATTGACATTTTAAAGCAAAATTTGAAATCTTCAGCACGAAAATTGAACCTTCATAACGATTTTAAATTCTACCAGAACAATGAACCCAAGCACACTGCTTTGAACGTTAGACTCTGGCTGCTGTATAACTGTCCTGAAATAATAAAAACACGACCACAATCTCCAGACTTAAATTCCATAGAGAATATTTGGCAAGAATTGGAATCAAGAATTCGCAAACACACCATTTCTTCAAAACAACAATTAAATTCGGTGTTTCAAGAAGAATGGGGTAAAATCACTCCAGAAATCACAAAAAAAATTAGTCGAATCCATCCTAAGAAGATAAAATCATGTTTTAAAAGTAATAGGAAATCCAAAAAAATATTAAAACCTTTTAAAAAGTAAAATTTTTGGATAAATATTTGATGGAAAAGTAAGTGTCCCATCACTTATGTGAGCCATTTTTTGCTCCGCTCTAAACAATTGTATTTTTATTAAATTAATATTTTAATATTTTGACAAAATGTATGTTATGTATTAATATGTTATGTATGTTATGTATTTTAAATATGAAACACACCCAAAAATGTGTTTACATGTTTATTTATTTATTTTATTACAGTTTCCTTTTGTAAAGCACAAGTGTCCCATCACTTTTGTGAGACACTGTATATATATACATTTGCAGAATATTTATATCTAATAAAAATTTATTTAATTTCTTAATAAAGATAATTAAATAATTTTAAATTTCAAATCCGCATATTTGTATAAAATAGTGAAATACTTCGTAATTTAATATTTAAAATTTTAAAAATTATTTTTCCATAACGTCAGAGAAGCGTTAACGGGATTCTTAAAAGAGACTTTTTAGGGGGGGGGGGGACTAATAATAAAAATTTTAAACCAAATACAGAGATTTCTAGATAATTTTCGTTACACAAAATAATAAATCTAATACAAAATATATTTTTTCATTGCTTGTTCGTAAATAAATTATATATTTACACAACCATGCTTTAAAACAGATCTGAAAAAAAATAGTCATGTTAAGCAACAAAAAACACATTAATTATAATGCATCTACTACGTAAGCAATTCGGCTTATTTTCTTTATAAAATTTATGAAAACCAATAAGCCAAAAATCTTCATTCAATTCATCCATCCAGTTTTTTTTTTTTTTTTTTAAATCTTAAAACATATGCTAGTAATAATCAATTCAGATTCAAAACTAAAAAAAATACATTTCTTTCCTGCAGTTTACAGAAATGACAATTTAATATTTATCAATGTAAAAATATTTATCAAATGTTCCAAAATATTGTAGAATTATTTACTTACTTATTAAAAAATTCAAATGGTTTTTTTTTTCTTCCTTTTGTTAACTTGCAAAAAAAAAAAAAAAAAAAATTTATTTCTTTATTCTTTGCAAAAATTAGTAATCATTCTTCATTTCTCACTTCTTGGTGTATAAACTCATGCAAAATATTCAACAATATTAAATAAATTCTAAATAATACAATTCAAAGGATTATATGAAACAAATTACCTACATTACTCGTTTGCCTTAAGTATTTTATTTACTAAATGATGAATTCAAAGGAACAAATCGTTTGCAGATACATTAACTGGTGTAGAATAAATAAATAAATAAGGAATAATCAAATAATATAATTTCTTCATCAACATTGATTTTATCATAATTTGAAATATTGAAATCTTAATACTATAATTATTTTTCAATGAAATTATTATATAAAATTTTGTTGAACATTACAATTTATTTATTTTATTTTTTGGAATACTTCAACTCTTCATGAACAGGATTGGTATTCTGTAACTTCTCATTAAATATTTTCATTATACTGCTTTTACGCTGGCATCATTTCTGTAAATTGTGGAATGCAATCACGAGCGTTGCGCTTAAAATGTAAGCTCAACGATGCAGACCGCAAAACTTAGAACTACCAAATCTTTGCAGTAACTATTTAGGAATCAGGTGTTCACCAAGAAAAGTTCTTTCAAAATTTTAATTAAATTTTGTATTAAATAAAAATGAATCGAAATTTTGATAAATTTCAATTTTCTTCAATCCCTTCGGAGCATTTTAAAAACCGACCAAAAACTCTTTTTTTAGACCACTTTATATTGTAATAAGATAAGCTTATGAATGGTATTAATTTTAGTTTCAAGCTATTTTTTTTAATTTAATAAATATTCAGAATTACTCTTAAACACAATTGGAGGATCGTTTTTTATTTTTGAAAAAATTCAAATTAATGTTGCTGTTACATCCGATCCTTCAATGGGATGCTTACGTTAGTATTAAAGAAAAAAATGAAGGAGCAGGGAAGAACGAAGTTTTCTTTAAGCATCAATTTCAATACATAACTTCTCCTTTCCTTTCAGGAAAATGATAATGAAAATAATAATAAGATTGGCATTCTTTCTGCGAATTGCGGGGTTTAAAAGTAAATAGCAATGATTGATGCGATTAAGCCGAAAAATTTATCATGTTATAATGTTGTAGACGAAAAATTTAAAATACAAATGATACTTATTTAGCTAACAATAAATTGAGTAAAACAATTTTTAAAAACATACTTTCATTATAAAATAAAAAGCAGATTTTAAAAAAAATGTAATTATTTTTTTATTTTTCGCTTTTAACATACAATTCATTATTAACCCTTAACTGGGGAGGTGAAATTTTAGGACTTAACTGGAGAGGTGCGGTCTATAAGGCTGCATTTCATTTACACTCAAATTAAATCTTCTAATGAATGCATTAGTATGAAAAACTGCCAATATATTTTGAAGATATTTTTCTTGATATATAGATATGTTTTAGAAATTTTTCAAAATATATTATCATTGCAAAAAAGTAAATGCTTTGACACATACATTTTCTTCTCAAATTACATATTACAATAAATAATATTCTTGAAAAAATTTATTACTTTTTACTTTTTAAATCAATATATGAAGTATATAGAAGACAATATAATGTAAAATTCAACAATTATATGAAAAATTAAAAAAAGTGACAATCGGTAAAATTGGCCCTTTTTTTATCGGCTTGTGTGACTTTCATAGCACGGTTTTCTAGGGCATTTTAAACATACAGGTTAAGAACTAGCATAAAAATCAACCTATAAATTCTGTGTATATATCTCTTGGTATATTAATATATTTTATAAATTTTTCAAAATGCATTATTACTAGAAAAATTAATTATGTCTGAACATACATATCAGAATCAGTTGAATGCGAACTTTCATCGAAAAAATCTTCTGTACAATTATCCGTATCACTAAAATCACTTTCTGCTTCATTTAAAAGTGTCTGGAGCACTGCTTCGTAATAGGATCAGTAAATTGGATGATATTTCGGCGCCCAAGTTTTAGAGCAATCTGCTAAGCCAGGTTTATCACTGGGACACTAACAGGGAGGTGCGGTCTTAGAGACCGCGCTCAAAGAGATAACTGAAATTTTTTAAAAAGCATCCGCTGAAATCGGTTGAAAAAGTGCATGTGTATTGAAGGTCACAAAAAAGGAAGCTACAGGGTCAATCATTCAATTGAGTTAAAAATAGAATAGGGGTGACCGAAAATCCATCGCTAGCAGTCTCACAGATCGCACGTCCCCAGTTAAGGGTTAAAACCAGTTTTAAAATCATTTTTTTCCCAATCAATTTTTAATCCATACCACGTAGTGCCATTTTTATGGAATCAAAATTTTATTGTATTAATCAATTAACTGATAAATGAATTCAGGAAAGAATAAAATAGTATATCGTAATCAAAAATACACAAATGAAAAAATAAAAAGAAATCTAGCTCACAGGAAGTGAAGAAAAATCAATAATATAAACTCATATTGTTTGCTAGCGGATTCTAAAATCCCCCGCGCTTTTGCGCATGCGTTAGGATGGGTTCAGTTCTTCAAAATAGAGGTGAGAGGAAAGATAAAAGGAGGCTATCTTTACATTTAATAATAAAGTAAACTCGGATTACTCGCAGACTGAATTAAAATAAAATAACACGGTCAGAATCGGCACGATATTCGCATATACTTGAACAAAAAAATCGAAAAAAAAAGTATCTAATTGGGCGAAAATCAAAGTAAAAGAATGACGAATTCCGGAAATGCGCTCACCCTTCCGTGTCTCACCCTTTAATGAGATAGAATCGTTGAAAGCTAATCGCATAGTATTTGCAAACATGCAGTAAGCCATGTTAAATAAAAGTATTTATAAAAAAAAGGAAAGAAAGAAAGAAGAAAAAAAACGAGGCTTTTAAATTGACAAGTCCTATTTCCTATGAATGTAGAAGATGGCACATTTAAAATACCTCTCTTTAATTGCAGGAAACGTTTTCCCTTTCAAAATGGCATCTTTATCTTGCTTGAATTGTTAAGCTTTTAAGCCTCAAAGGGCCATTGAAATGCTTTCACAGAAACTTCAATGCCGTTGCACACCTGTGGCAGAAGTCCCTCTTTCAATCCCCTCTTTTGACACCTGGTAGAGGACAATTCAAACAGGGGGACATAGATAACTGTCAACAGAAGACAACCCAATTATATTACCCCGAAACGATCGATAACCCTTCCCATCCTTTCCACATATTTATTATTCTGCTAAAATGGAACAAGAAAATGCTTCTAGAACAGATATGCGGATAAGAAAACCTGAGATTGATGATTCAGTCAATTCAGTAATGGACTTCTGTCTGGCTGTAAGTTTAGAGAATTACTTGCGTCGGCACGAAAGATGTCAACAGAATCCTCGTCTTATCTGACAGATGAGTTCGATTGAATGAGCCAGATAACTTGATCTTCAACCCAGGAAGCTTTCTATCAGACATGTCGGAATCGAACCCTCAAATGCTATTTTGCTTATATATTAAAGTGGTATTAAGCATTAAATATTTTGTGACTGAATGAACAATTGAAATTTTTTTAAAAATTAGTTTATAAATACTATTGCCTATTGAAGAGGATTTCATCAGAACAGTTTTTGTCAAAATATAAAAACACCGAGTAGTAGGTCATCTTTAAGAATAACTGTTCGTTTGTATGTTCTTTTGTACAAATCTAATATTTTTCTTTACGATTTCGATTAAATTTGATGCATATATACGGTAGGAGGGAAGTCATTGTTAACGTAGCCTAAAAGTTTTATTGTTGAGAAGTTGAAATTTAAAAAAAATTAGTTTATAATAAATACTATTGCCTATTAAAGAGGAATAACTTTCATCAGAACAACTTTTGTCAAAGTATAAGAACAGAAAGTAGTAGATTACCTATAAGAATGACTGTTCATTTGTCTGTTCTTTTGTATAAATCTACATTTCCTTCTTTACGATTTCGATTAAATTTGATGTACATATTCTTTAAGATAGAAGGAAAGTAATCGTTAAATTAGTCCAAAAGTTTTTAAAAATGTATTAATTAAATTTAAACAATTTTTTTTCCATCTATATTGTTTAAAAATATTGTCTCACTAATTTTTTTTACACAGTCTTAAAACTCAAATAATTGCCTTTTTATCTTTATGTCACTTTCATTTCTTTACAATTATTTTTAATCTTAAATAATTTCTCAATTTTATTTTATAAGGTATTGTTGAAGGTATTGTATTTTATAAGGCATTGTTTATAAGGTATTGAATAAAGCCTAAATGGCAATTTTCATCATCATCTTTTAATCGCATATATTTTTTTACCTGCTTTTACCAGTATTGCATTATTACTATGTATTCTTCTTTGACATCGGATGCGTTTTTAAAAGACTGACGTAGCATATGACATCATAGTTGTTATTTCATCTCAAAATCGGACGAGCTCCTAAACTTTGTTTGCAGCTAGAAAAATTGAAAATGAAAGTTTTAAAAAATTATCACCATATATATATATATATAGAGAGAGGGGGGGGGGAATAGAGACCTATAGAAAATTTTCGTGATTGTTTCAAACCGGGTTAAACTGGTTAATGACTTAAATTAATTAAGACAGACAATGACTTAAAAATAATAATGTTCTCACATGGTAACTTGAAATTTGCGATCGTAGATTTCATTTTAATTTTTATTTTTAATTAAAATTATTTTTAATTAAATCACATCGAACAATTTTTTTTATTTATCAGCCTTTCCTTAAATTGTACTTCTGATTTTTAAAAACAGCTGAAAGCTGTTCTATAAATAGTTAATAATTGTTAAAGGACGGCAGAAAAACTGATTAAATATTGAGATGACAATTCTAAGCTGGTAAAAAGCGATTTAAAATAAGATACTACTTTAACTTAATAGGAATGGCAATACTAAATACAATTTCTTTTTTCTATTCATGGAAACAGTTTTTAAATAATAAAAATAACTAATTATTTATTTAATTATTAACGAAATTCTTATTATTTTCTTTAAACTTAACAGTATTTGAAACCAAAATTTGATTCTATAAATTTAATCTGCTATTTGATTTTCTGTAGTGTTCAAATTACTTTTGCATTTTATTTTTATTTGTAAAAATTATTATTTCAATTACAAATTAAAAATGTCCCATTTCTCTTGCATAACAAAAATTCGCAGTTTCACGGGTTACACACAACTGTATGCCTTCATTATATATTTTAGATTATGTCGTATATCTTTCCTAAAATATATAATAACATAAGGTACATCTTAAATTCACATTAAATCTAACATTTTAATTTTTTGGCATTTTTTTAACAATTTTTTACTTTTAGTTATAAATTTTTGAAGCATATATCTAAGAAAAAGGATTTAACAAAACTGATATATTTTAGCATCAGACAAGCGGCCGCAATTTTCAAGAATTTTGTAATCTGTAACGAATAAATGCAGTTGTATTATGCAACTTAGAGTACAGTCATTCTTTCAAAATCTATTCCTTCAAGAATGGATACATATCTTCCACCTGAAAAAGTGTTTAGATTTAATATGTACATCTAAAGTGTAGATAAAGGTTTAAATTTTCAAAAATCAGGTAAACTTTATTTCATCGTGAATTATAATTACAAAAAATTGAATTCTTTTTAAACGATACAAAGAAAAATTAATTTAGAATGCCAATTTTTTCTTTTAATTTGAAATCACAATCACATAAAATCGGAAACTTTTTAAAAGCATAAAATCGGAAAAGACCGATTAACAAAAAACAAAAAATGTTTAAAACAGTGACGCTCGGATATAAATTCCTTCCTGAGAAATCACAAACGTGATTTTCCAACGTTAAGTCTCCTAACTCTTGATTAATTCATCAAGTCTTCGTTTTATCACTCCCACAGGCACAATTTTGGCGCATGCTGGCGACATAAGTAAAAGGGGCGTTTTTTGCGGCAACCCTGTTCGAAGCCGGGATATCAACCCAACAACAACAATCTCAAATGAGTGAAGGAACTCGTTCTGCCCGGTCGGGGGAGATGAGAAAGCGAGTTGTTGTGTGATGTTGGAGATGTGGATCGGCCGATGATGTCCGCTTTCTTTCTGGGTTGGTGCCTCGGACCGCTGATGTTCTGGCTGGTGCAGGCCAACACCTTACCCGGACCTCAGGACTGCGAACTTGCCCGCGCCAAGTGTGCGTATCGGGCCAGTTGTTACAAATCACTCCACAGTTACATGGTGGACTGTGCCGATGTTCTGGCAGGACGAACTACTAGATGCCCTTACGCTTGTCAAAGAGCCCTCATATCTTTGACAAGCACCGAGTTCGGGATGTCTCTCTCCAACTGCGATTGCGGGGACAATGAGTTCTGTAAACTCAGCAAGGAACGCATAGAAGTGTGCCGGCCTGAGGTCAGCCACGCGACGGCGGATGACACTGTGGTTTCGTGTTCCGTTGCCAAATGGATCTGCGCTGCGGACACTCTCTGTTCGACAGCCCTGGACTATTACCACAGGTTGTGCAGGCCTATGTTCCACGGGCGTAAATGCACACCTCGCTGCAACAACAGCCTTGCCATCCTGGATCGGCAGGAGAAGGCCACCAAGCTCAAAGACTGTTATTGTGATGGTACCGAAGACTTCCCCTGTCACATCATCAAGAGAAACACTCAGAAGCTGTGCTATGGAAACGATGACTGGAATGGTGATCATCATTTTCCAGTGACAACTCCAGAAACTCAGTCCAGTAGTAGTACCGGAACTCCTTATGGTCTCTTGTTCTACCTCATAGTATGTACTCTGCCTTTGCTGGCTTATAGGACTAGTGACGGTGTGAGTCATCTACCTCTGTCCAAAACTAGTGAATCAACTGTCCATGCCAGAGATTTGATCGATGGCGATCAGTTAGTGACGATTTCTCACGCTACAAAACACTGGCCATGGTGGTGGACTTCAGAAAACGTAAACTGAAGAAAGTGGTAAGATTCTCTTCTATATTTATTTTTACTTCTTCAATTTTAGATAATTGAATGTCAGAAAGTTACCAACTTAACAGAAAAAGAAACAGGCTTTCCTTTATTCATGTCGCATAATGTTAATTATGTCAAATATATTTTGTATATCATCTTGATCATTATTCGACTTAAGAAATATAACTTACAATTTCAAATAATTCTGTACTGCATATCAAATTGTTTTTGAAGATTTTGATCCAGTTTCACATATTTGATTGCAATATTATTGACTTCGGATAGCCTTATGGTCAATGTAAAAATTAAAGCGAAAAATTTATCACAAACATCTCATGGAGAAATAACAACTATCAGTGCTTTACACTTCATATGTAAAAATATTTTATGAACTCTTTTCTATAATCATTTAAAATAAATTGTGATATCATATGTTAATTTAAACTTTTTTTTTTATTGCATCCCGATCAATTTTTTTCGAAGTTGGATATTTTTTTTACACAAATAGTTATAATGCAAAATGCCGCCTATAATACTGTTTGTTATATACAACGAAAACCCTCCTTAATGAATAAATTTTTCGGGTTCAAATACAGCTGTTTTAACCACTTTTTATTCTCTTAATATTAAAAGCGGGTTTTAATCCACTTATTTTCTTTCAAACAGAATCTCGAGTTTAAATCGAACTCAAGAGCTTTTTTTTGGCTGTTTGGTTAAACCTCAATTTAGCGTTTCTTTCCAATTTTAGCGTTGTTTTTTTTAGCGTTTCGTGAGCATGTTTGTGAACTCATATTAAGGACACTTGTTGCCTGTAGACACACTTGTAGTAGAAGCTTTTGGAATTAATTATTTCTCCTGACAGTCAATTTAATATGTTCTCCCAAACGTAAGAACTTAGGTGTTTAGGTCTTGTGTCTTCTAATCAATTTAATCCCTGTTAAAAGGAGAAACTAAACTTATTTTCATTTCTTATGTCATTCTATTCTGCTTATATCATATTGATTTGCTATTCTTAACCTATCACATTATATTAAAGAAAATGTCAATTATTTTTAATTGATACTTATAACTTACACCAATTGAAAGTAATAGTAATATTCGGGAAGTCATTCAGTTTAGATATTTTTGCGTACTATTTAAAAATTTGTATTTTTAATGTATAATTAACTCACTGTGCAAAATTGAAGCAGTTTCAACCCGCTACACTATTAGCAATTTGTAATGTAATAATTCATTTTATAGATGTGGTGAATGGGATTTGTCATCATGGCGGAAAATGCTATATTTCAAAATGGGATATTTTTGAATTCCATTACTGTATTCAGTCTTGTTGGACGATGAATATCCAATTGCATCGATATATTCAGTTCTATCTGTATATTTAATTTGCACTTGTTCAGTGTCTATTTTGCACACACATTGTGAATTTCCAAGCCTGGAGCTTCGCAAATAATTTTCGCGAATCGGCAAGCATTTTTTTTTTTTTCCTTCTTACTGGCTTTTAATATTATTTGAATTTCCATAACACTCCATGTCAATCTTTTCGATTATGTAAATAATATTGAAGTTTATTATAAAAGGTAGCCCCATATACTCAGCTATATGTTTAAGCATGTAATTTTTTTTTAACCATATTTCTAACGCAATTTCGTATCTTCATTCCTTTGCAATAGTTTTCTATTTTTAACTCTTGGATTTCGAGCACATTTGAATGTTTCGATTTTGTATATTTTATTGAATTTATGTCAGTTTCCTACTAGTAAATGTGACTCAATAAAAGCCAAAAGTGGTTTTGGTGCCAAAAAGCACATTTACCCGATTCCTGCGCCAAATCGCATTGGAAGAATATAAATTAAGTTTTTATATATATATCTATGCTTAAAATAGTACTAGGCTAGGTTCTAAAATCTCAATGTAATTTTCATCTAAAACAGCAGAAGTAAATTACTGTGAAACAGGCATCATTTGACCATATTTTGTGTGGTGAAAACTGCCTCATGAAAAGCAAACAATTGAGGCTTAGCCATATTGTCAAAATTAACTGCCGTATTTAATTTAAACTCATAAATTACTGATCTGCGGGTCAACTCAGTGTTAATCGCGCGCTACTTGGAACGAACCTAAATATAATATTGGGTGGAGTATACAGGCCCATTCCGGAACCTCACGCTCAGGCAGACACTTCAAACCTTTTTCCGGTGATTAGACTGATCCTAAGCAGTAATCCTTTTTCCTCCCTCGCCTATGGAGCCATAAAAAGGGAGGGGAAGATCTCAGAAATGAATGGAAGTAGACGGCAAGTGTTCCACCCCCCTTTCTTTTCCCCCTTCGTACCCAGAACGTTGTCTTGTGGCCCTATGGGTGTGAGGATCTTTCTCTACCAGAAGTGGATTCGAAAGTAGAGAAAGATGCGAGGGTTTGAATCCAGCGGGTGGTGAGCTCGGATGACGGTTGTCGAATTTACGACTCATCAGCAAAAAAGGAAACGCTAATAGCTTTGAGTCAGTGTTCTTCCACAAATGCTTCATCTTCATTAAGGTCCATTTCCCCTGCAGTTACAGCAAACTGGTTCCTTATGGGTTGATTTTTGCATCTGGGAGATGTTCAGGAAAGATTTTTTCCTCGTGTATGGGATGTATTGCCTGATGGTTTGCTGTAGTAAAAGTCATGTGTTGGATCTTGTAATTCACTGGAAGTGTTACACGTGCAGCAGCCGGTTTTAATCAATAACCCTTTCACATACAATGACTAGTCTGATTTTCAAAATATATAATTAAATAAATCAGTTCTCACTAGTAAGGCATGGACAACGCAATTCCATCAGATTTCTACATTATAATAATCATAATTTTTACTATTTTAATAATAATAAATAAATAAATTTAAACAAGAATGCCAAATTTCATGAGGTTGGAGCTATACGCATTCGTCCAAACTAGTCCAATTTTAATCTTTTTTTGTAAACTTATTAATAGTTACTATTATTTATGCTTACTTACTTATAGTTATTTATTAATATTCTAAATTAGGATTGGAGGTGCTAGTGACCAAGCTGTCATATCACAGAACTCTGAAACATCATGCCGTTGCCGTTGACTCGCACATCGAATTACTGAATTTTTAAATTTTTATGCTGAAGTTGAGTGAAAAGTATTGAGTAATTTAAAATACAAAAATCTTTTTAAAATGTTCCAATATCTCAAATGCCTTTTGATTATTATAGGAATTAAAATCATTATAAATGTGCCAAATAGGGTGCATTATCTAATTATGAAGTTAAATAAATTCGTAGGTCATGGGGTTAAGCATGCCGCATGTAGACATATCCAAATAAATTCATTGAAAAAAGAAAAGAGAAATATTTGCGTTCGAACAGGTTGATATTTTAAGTTTCGCAACATTATCTTTTACTTTTTTATGGAATTAACTAAAATTTTTATATTCTGTGTCTTCAAAAAAATTTGCATTTTTGGTTGTGAAAAATTTTTTGGGCCATTTTTCATAATTTCCCAATAATTGCACTTAGATGACTTGATGTACAAACTTACAGATGACTTGGCGATACCCTCGAAGAATTTAATGAATCGCATTAACAATAATTTAAATAAGAACTGAATAACTGCAACAAAATGCTATTAAGTATAAAAATAGATAAATAAATTTTATTTATAATATTCTCCGATATTACCTTTAAATATGTGGTTAAGATGTATAAGGTTAAAAAAATCTGAATATGAAGTCGCACTTCACCCAAACAATCCTTAGTTCTCAACTGAACCAAGGTTTATAGATTAGAAGTAATTGCTCTTCATTCGGTGATGGGATATCGGATGGAATAGATTCACGATGACTCTTATTTCATTCCATTATTAATAAAACTGTCAGTTATGGATTTTTTCCTCATTAATGAAATAAATGCCTGTCTTGGTGAAGATAAATCTCTTGTAATTGGGAACAAGCTCAATTTATTTTATCATATAAGAGACTTCAAAGATTTGCTAGGTCGGGAACAACCACTTAGAGGCTGATCAGAAACCCTTATGTTTACTAAATCGGATAGATTATCAGGCAGCTGCCACCGTTTTTCGACAGTATTGCGGTCTCTCCACCGCACAATTTATAAACTTGCAGTACTGGGCGACTTATTTTATCTAAATTCGTTTATAAACTGTGTGAACTTGCATCAGGATATCTCCCATATTCCACGCACTGTTTACAAGTTTTTTCCCATTTGCTGTCAATCGGCAAATGTTAAGGAAAGATATTTTTAAAAGTAATTGGTGGTTAATAAATGTTGCTGGTATCGGTTGAGTTGAGACGTGTTATCTTTGTTCCTGGGTGGTCATGATGCATCCCAAAATTCATGTTGAAGTTTATGCGTGAATAAATTTAAGTTATTGATACTTGAAATATACTCTCAAATCGGAAATTTCATATTAAATTTCATAAGGGGAAAATAAAAATGTTTCATTTATACTAATAATAAAGATGAATGTGTGTGTTTGCATGTGTCGGCGCTTTACAGACCAAACCGTTTGACCTATAGTTACCAATTTGGCACAATTATGCAATGGAGGACGAAAATGTGCATCTCGGAATGAGTTGCCGTAAAATTCTTTAATCTAGATTTAATTAACTGCTTGACATATTAAGTAAATTCATAGCAATATTTTAATTGGTGTGAATGAAATCGAAATCGTTTTCATTGTTTCATCAAATATTTGATCGCGTGATTTTCTTCCATAGTTGAAAACTAAAGAAGGGTTCTCTCGAACACGTATATAGTTTACAAGGCAAATAAAAAAGTAAAGTCGCGATGCGATTAAATAAATTTAGAGATGAACCGAACTTAGCTCTATGACGTCATGGAATTGGTCTCCATTAAAAAGGTTCATATGTATAATGAACATAACATACATAAAACTATTTAAATAATACAGCTTTAATATCTGACAATTTGGCGAAATCATAAACATGAAGTTTTTCTCTAAACGATTTAACTGTAATTAAATATAACTATGATCTCCAGCGAACCAGCTGGTCGCCAAAGTCTTCTAGATTTTAATAAAGGGGAAAAAAACATGTAAATTTCGGAATTCTTGTTTTAAATTTTTTAATTATTTTCAATCTATAATTTAAGACAATAAATATACATTTCGAAATATACATTTTTTATAAGTAGTTTAAATTAAACTTGTATATTTTTTAAGACGCGCCTTTACATTGATAGAAATATGGATCCAAAAGCCTTAGGGAGCGTTTTGCTGAGAGACCGAAGGATTTTATTTTCAAATCCTGATTCCATCAAAAACATTAAAATAATGTGCATTCACGTTAAAGACAGTATAAGGTCAGAGGTTTTCCCATTAATGTGGCGGGGAAGTTTGTAGAAGATTTTTCTATGTCAAGACATAATCATCATCTGATCATTATTGAAAATAATATACATACTACGGTCCAAAATAATATGATAATGTTAAATTGATTATAAAGGAATATACTTGCACGTTCATATTTTCTTATCTTTTGCTTACTCACAAGGCAAAATGGAGACTATGGTGATTTGATTGGCAAGACCTCAGCTTGAGCCCAGGGAGTGATGGGTTTGAGTCCCAGTTCTATTGAATATCCGAAGTGTAGACGGGATTGACGCATGTTAACATGTTCACTGCTTGGATTCATACCTAATAATCGGACATTCTATCTAATTAGATGACTCCTTTGCTATCTCTTGACACTAGTTGAGAAGGGGTGGAAGTCGTCTAATTTGATCGATGCTTTAATACAATTAGATAGCAATAAACCACAGGTGAATCACGCTACAGTCAATGTTTTAAATCCGTCCGCATCAAATACTACCTTTGCGGATATGACATAGAAATTTAGTCTGGAAATTGCCAGCTCAGACATTTCTCTCGACATGCGACCACGACTCAAAACGATCATCGCAAAATAGTTAACAGGCGTCTTGAAAGTGACACTTTAACTTTGCTCAGTCTTTGATGCCTAAATTTCTTGTAGTTTGACAATATTTTAAAATGTTTTTTAGCAAAGTTTTTACTTATACTTAAATTATTGTAATAAAATAATATTTTCCATTGCCTCATCAAATATTTAATCGTGGGATTTTTTTTTTTCTCATTGTCGATGGCGAAGGAATAAAAATTTGTTTATTATCATGGCGTAGTTTACATTAAGGATAAGAAAGCGAAGTTAAAGAACCTCTAAAGACAATGTGCATTTAGAAAATAAGATTTCCTGAAAGTTACGTTTCAAATGATCATAATATCATGGACTTGACTCTGTTAGGGAGGTTCATGCATGCAAAAAACAGAGCATTTCCCCTTTCTCGTAAGCACGCACGCACACAACTGTATTTTGCTATTAGACAACCTATTTCGTTTCAAAAATATACAGTTATACTAATTCAGTTCAAAACCCGTAGGCTGTAGGTGCTTGTGGTTTGTAAATTATTTTTCAGATTTAATTTCAGATAAAGACAGTAACATTTTGGTGCGACGATTATGGGGTAAAAATAACTTTGATTTTGTAACAATTGGATGCTTTAAAATATTTTAAGGTAATCATGAAGATCAGCTTATGATTGAGTGAAACAATTGAAATTGAAAATAACTAATATTCCTGGTGAACCAGCTGTCTCCAAAGGCGGCTAAAAACTAAGAGAGGGGGGGGGGATATCTTGAAATTAAAAAAAAGTTATGTTGTAGATAAATATACATTAATTTAAATATAATTATTTAAACATACTTCTTGTGTTTTTGTTGTTAATAAAGTGCTTCATTTGCATGTTTTATTTTTAATTATCTGTTTAACCCGACATTATTTTTTTAAAAAATAATTGCCACCGAAAGGAACATTTAAGCGAGTTGAGTTTTAAGAAGTCTTCTTAAATCCTCCGAAATTCGGAACTTCGTTCTGCCATATATTTGCGATTACATCTCATGAGTGAAAATAATTAGAAATCGACCTCATCATTTGACCCAGGTTCAATATTTACGAGGATGTTCAGAAAATAGCTTTCATGCAATAGTATAGCGATTGTAATAGGTGCCCCAGGGCAAAATGTTTTCGTCATAGTCCTCATTAATGGTTTAATAAATATAGATGGTATCTGATGGTATTTTTACCTCTTCATATTTCAAAAAGTTATATAAATGCTCTAATGTTTTATTCCGATGGTGCCCTGACCATCAATTTCATCCCTGTCATTACGATACTGAATTGATGTAGCTTCATATCTAAACATTGATCCAACTAATCCAAACAACACATTATGGCAGAGGTGTGCTGAAAAATTATGTAAGGAACTAAATTTTAAAATTTCTGCTCTTTGATTCTGAGATTAAAATACTTTTCAGTGTACTGAAACATCTTGGATAGATTTTGATAGATAGGTATGGTAAACATTCATCTTGACTTTCTCCCTGAAATTTTTTCGTATACTTTCCAGTCCCTTCTTCCGTATAAAATTGTGGACCTTGGGTAAGACCGCAAATACCGTGCATGGCACTGTTGAACAATAGATACGAAATATAGTTCTTAGGCTTGAATCTAGCATTTTTACTGCATCTCGCGAAAATATGTATCTTGGGCATTTTTTTGGGCCGACATGAAATTACAGTTGTAGTCACTAGATAACATATCGAATTTCATTGTTTTAAATCATTGTATTTACATGCATGCGAAAATACAGATCGATTGACTGTTAACCGTTTGGCGAATTTGGCTTGAAATCTGAGAAGTGTCTATATTTTAGATGTTAAACCTGTGTACTAGATTTTATCTAACTGGCTCTTTGCATTTTGTACTTATCGAATTCACTTGCACTTGTACAGCCAGACAGATTTCCTTTTAATAGGTTTCATTTAAAATATGATAGAAATATGCGGCTTTCATCGGAATTCCATATTCCAAATTTCAGTCACTTAGCTCGAAGAGTTTTAAAGTTATGTTCATAGACAGACACACATAATATCAAAAATGGATTTTTCGGACACAGAGAAGTTTTAAACATGAAGATTTGTCGAAATTTCCGAATTTTTTGACGATTACAATATTTCTTATATGTGAAAGTAAGAATGAGACACGTAGATGTGGAACCAGTGTTGCCACGCTTCCCGGTACCAAAGAAATCGCACCCCCCCCCCTTCTTTCAAGCTAAAACTTGACACCAGAAAACAACTTTCTTTTGTTTCTTGCACTGCGAACAGCTGTCGAGAAACAACTAAGAGAAGTCAAGGAAAAAAATATATATAATTAAGAGGGGGAACGGGAATAAGTTCAAAGAAAACAAAACGAAGGAAAAAAAAAATGGAGGGAAAGAAATCGGCAGATGAAGGGCGGATGCCACAGTCAAAAGTAGATAAAAAGTTCTGCAGAAGTTAGATGCAGATGGGGGGGGGGGATTTTGGGGTGTAGATAACGGGGAGGTTCTGGTGTTGCCGCAAGAGGCCCTTCTCGGGGAGATCCTGGGTGGAGGGACTGTTTTTAAGGTAAAGTGAAAAACACACTGTGTCGGCAACTAGGACAGCCAGCAGGGGCATTTGTACCACACGCCAGGCTCGAGGCGAGTTTTAGTTTGTTTTTGGCATTTAATGAACGTTGTTATTGATCTTAGAATAATGGTAATTATTGGTCGAGCAACAACAACTGGGATAAATATTGTTGATCGCGCAATTAAACAACAAAATTACTTATGCTGGAAGGCTTAAAATGCTCCTGGTATGCTTGAAGTAGTCATGTATGATTGCACTAACTTCAGTTTTTAATAGTTAATATTTATCGAAACAAGACGATTCAGGCAGTTTAAATGTTTCTAATATGAACTTTTTACTTCCCACTTTCTTTTACTAAAATTGCATCCACAAGGTTTTCAGTTTTAGTTCTTCCATATTGAATCTCGATACAAGTTTGTGATATGAGAATTGAGACAATGCATATATAAGCCCTTTTAATGTTGCTAACATTGTTGGGTTACTTTCATTTAATTTGAAAAATGCCGCATTCTTGATTAAAAACTTCACTTCATGCATGAGTGTGCTTCTCTGAACAATTCATTTTTCCCTCTGATATTTATCAACTGACACAAAGTTTTTTACTTAATGTGTCTTGGGAGAGTTTTTATAGAAATCTATTGGTAACTCTTTGAGGCACACAAGTAAAAATGAAAATAAAAACCCTAATTGCACAATTTTTTCATTATATAAGGTGAAAAAAAAAAAAAGCTGTCACTTCGAATATTTAACATACAGCATTACATAAATAAGGGGTGGGGATCTTTTCCCATAAGTTCTTTTTTCACAGGGTGGGACGTATATAATTCCACCGTTTTACAACTTGAAAATTAGTATAAAACATCAAATAACGTGTTTTTTTTAATAAAAAAATTTACTCTATCATAATAATACAAACCCTATACCGTTATGAACGAAAAAAATTCACTCCGCCACACAGTGCACCAATATTAATGACGGCAACAAACACAACTTATTGATGTGATTTGATTTGTATAAAAAAAATTTCAGTTATTTAAGCATTTACCATTGGTGCATAGCATTGCCAATTGAATTGAGAACTTTAATTAAAATATTAAACTGGTTGACTGTAAGCAACTTCAACTTTTCGAGTGGATTCAAATGCACCCCACCATGCATAAAAAGCTAAGCAAAAAGTGGAACAACTTTTAATCTACTTAGTCCGAAAAAGCTGAATCAACTTGCTGGGTCCCAAATTTAAATTTGTGTGCAGTTTACCTATTAGGATATATTGTATATATAATTGTATATATAGAAGGCATACATTTATGAAATATTAAAATTCAGAATTTAGAGAAAAGCATTGTGCTTTTTATTATGCAAATGATAAAAGGTTCTTAAAGTTTCTTCTTTGGTTTATAAGTGAATTTAGCACTAACTGATATCTATTTTAGTGACACATTCCATTCCATTTCAATTAAGAAACTGAACAATTTTTTGGATTTGTTGTGTGCAGAGAAAAGGGATTAAAATTCTGGCGATGTTTAGCATTTGAAAATATATGTAGCTTCATTAATTCTTAGTTGAGTAGCAGACCAAGCTACCAAATTTTTTTTCTAATTATTGAATTAATTATTGTTTTTCTCCCATAAAATTTAGTGTCATATATTTCCTAAAGATTCAAATTTCTGAAAAATCCTATTGAAATATTACTGTTTTCGAAATTGAAAGCACCGAAAAATATCGGAAAGATGCGACAGAATAAGTTCTTATTGTAAGACAGTTTTACTTTTTTTTCCCCGTCTGTTTTGATGATTCTGAAGCAATTATGTAGTAAAATTTTGAAGAACCATAATTGAATTGAAAAACTATTACCCCCCTCACTATCCCATCGCAGTCGAATTTATATAAGAGCTCAAGTAGTCTATCTTAACTTCAAAATGAAATGTCATTCTTTTAAGCTAAGTCAAATCGAGGGTTTAGTTTAGTTTAGTTATATTAACGTCCCGTTTAAAGCAACACTTGGGCTATTTTGGGACGGACCTCGTAATTTTGAACCGCGATCAGATGACGAGGACGACACCTGAGCTGGCACCCCCCTCTCCACACCACATCAGCGGGAGGACGTTTGGTCAGGACGGATTTAACGTGCAACAGACCCCCTTACACGACGGTTCTTCGGTGGAATCGGGTCTCGAACCTGAAACCCTCCGGTTCCGAAGCCGAGATCTTACCACCAGGCCACCGCGGCCCCCTTAGTCAAATCGAGGGAATACAGCGTCTTTGAAGCAACAATTTCGATCCTTAGTATAAGTTTACAATAAAAAAAAATTAAATAGTGACAATGTGTGTGTGTGTGTGTTAAATGCAGTTAAATGTAAGCGTCTTAGCTGTTGTGCATCGAATTAAAATATTTTAAATGTAAAATTAAATTCATTTTTTGATTTTATAATTCGATATGAAATTTATGTAGTTAGTAATATCTCAAGTGTTTTATGATTCTAGGTTGAGTCAAACTAACATATTCCTACAACAGAATGTTTTAGCTAATTATATTGTTGAGAAATGAAATTAGTTAATGTGTTACAAATATATCTTCCCAAATAAAATCTTTGAAAATCAAGTCAAACATCTCATTAATCTGTTATCGCATTAAAATTGACGTTAATCATCTTAATAACTAACCTTTTAATAGTCGTATAATTTAATAGTTTCTTTTGTTTTATTGGTGCATTACAATTTAAGTTTTCTTACAAATTTTTACTTACACATTAATCATTCAAATTCTAAAATTAATTATTATAGGTATGAAGGGAAAATTATCAAAACCAGATGGACATAATATTGAGCATCTTCTGTTATAACACAATAGTTTACATCTTTGAGATACACTGCGACCATTTTAAGATAGAAAAAAAAAAAATTAAGTTTGAAAATGATTTAAATATTGAAGGTTGTCAATCTGAGTTTTCTTAAATAAATGGAAAATTAACGAATCCATGAATAAGTTTTCGTATTTCTCTGTTGCACTTTGGCAACATGCGAGATATTAAGTAGCAAAGTACTTCGGTAAAGCGTAAAAAACTTTCTGGCATCATTTTCACATTTTTATTAATGGGGAAAATATCGACATTTATACAAGTATAAGCATTTTATTTTGGATTTATAGAACCGTTTATAAAGCATTCTAATTCGAAGACTGATTTTTTTTTGGAAGAAATAGCCAGCTAATTTTGAGAAATCTTAAAGAAATCGGAATTGCGTTTTTAAAACTCATCTCATCTGTGTACAGACCTCTGACGCCAGTGCTCGGTACACGTTTGGAATCTTGGGGACGCTCCCTTGGCGCCAAACGACACGACTTTTAACGCTGATTTATGTCCCTTTCAGAGCGTTGCTTTCTTTAGAAGATGAATCTTCGGGTAGGCAGAGGGGACAAAACGTTCGCACTCGTTTAAAAACTGTCGCTGAAGTTTCTGCTCTTCTTTCTCTCGTTCCCTGCTGTCTCAATTCGAGAAAACTGAGATCTTTTAGAGCTAAATATCTTAGCTTGCGTCCTGTCTTCAAGCGCATTACACCACGTTCTTGTTGGCTGAAATCCAGGACATCGTAGTTAGCTGAATGGCGCAGTGATCCTTCTTAAAGTGTTACTATAACGCTGACAAGTCGTTTTTATAAGTAGCTATATTGCTTGTGATTGAACAATATGAAATTAAACCCATTTAATTCTATTTTATTGTGGAAACACTGAGCATCAGAAATTTAGAAATCTTTCATTACTTTGTTTCGAAAGTTCAGGATAAAATAATTTTCCTTTTTTTTGTAATCAAATATTAAATTGTGATAAAATGAAAGATGCCATGAGAACGTCAATAAAACCTTGCTTATAGTTTGGTATGTGTGAATAAAATTTGAAGCACAGGTTGTTAAATAAATATTCTTTTACAAATCAATTAAAAGAAGAATAAAACGTAGAACAGCTTTGTTGTTCATTAGAAATCAAAAATAACAGTTGAAAGTTTAAATTCAACACAGTCGCAAATATTCAAAATGAGTCCTTCCAAAAATGCGAAGGATATCGAAGCGGTATTAACTCATTCCATAATTTTTTATTCATATCTACTGTGAATATTAGGAAATATTTGATTTTTTTCCCACATCGGAGATGCTGAAATAATATAGGACGTGTGGTTCTTATTACTTTGATATCTTTTTTATTTTTGGAAGGCTTACAATGGACACTTATAATTACGTTGAATTAAACTTTCAACTGTTATTTATAATTTTCGATGAACAACAATGTTGCTTTTTCTTTTAGTAGCTCTTCAAAGTTAGTATATTCATTTATAAATATCCTGCAATTATAACCTATTTATAGTTGTTGTTAAAGATACTTATATAGCATGTAAAACCAGCAGTTTAAACATAGTGCTCGAAAAACTAAAAAAATAATTAAATATAAACACTGAACGCAATTTAAAACTTTTTTTAAAATTACGCATGATATCCAAATATAACAAAATATCCACAAAATCCTCTTTTCGCCAGCAACTTTATTTCTAATATAAAACATTCTTTTATATTAAAAGTCATAATATACAAAATAGTCTGCAACTTTTCCTTTTAATTAGAATAAGAAAATCAGTTGCATCAATGAAAATTAATATTTCGATAGTTTCTTGAAAAATTACAGAGGTTCCAAACGATTTTATTTTAAAAAAAATGATACACAATTTAGTTGATTGTCAGTTGCAACTTAAATATGTTTAGAACCCTGGAATACGATTGTTCCTTTAGTATTGTTTGAATTTCTGGTTTCATCTACCGTCAAAATACAATTTTTCAGTAATATAAAACTTAATTTTCATGATAAAAACAAGCATGTTTTTTAATGCATTCTCGGTAAAATAAAATGTAAATATTGTTTAATTAAAAATTAATCATTTAATTGCTACGAAATATTTATTGAAACGTTCCATAATTCGTAGTCGTTTTGGCCAAAATTTAAAGAAAACCGATTGATTCGGTAGTTTGAATTTCTATAGAGATACAAAAAATTAAGGTTTTCAGACTTATTTATGGATTTAATTTCTGTTTCTGCGCATTTGCATATGGAATTGATTTCGCGTTCACTTGTTGCACCATGAATGCGCCCTATCCATTTTTTAAATCGTTGATTTCCAAATACTTCCTACTTGTATTGCGCCGCACACTACGACGTCGCCTGATCTCTTCATTTCAGTTTCTGATTTTTGTTTTCAAATTCTAAAGCAAATGTGGGGACTCTTTTAATACTACTATGTGCTCTTCTTTTTAAATGATAATTTCATGCTGGAATTCTTATAACTTTGTTATTCTGTGTTAATTTCTTCATTAGAAAAAAGTCATTTAAGGAATTTCACTATTATTCAACTTGATGTTTCAAACTTACATAATTTCCGCTTCGTTTCTTTCATATATTGATGTATAATTTAATTTTAGAATCATGCCTAATGAATTTATTCCTTTTTTAATATGTATTTAAATTATGTGTCCAGGAAAAAATCTGTCTTAGTTTTTTCTTTTCTTTCGTGTATAAACTTAAGTTGTTGAACCAAAATGTAGCCATTTGGAAATCCTAATATGACATTTAAAATATTATCGCTCGTTAAGAATTTCTAGTTATCATTGTGAGGGGTGTAATTGGAATGTAGAATATTCTTGTTCACATACCATATATTTCTTTCTCACATTGAAGATAGTTAGATTTACCGCCGGCGCCAGTTGAAACTAAATAAACATTTTGACACTTAACCCTTAGTAGCCTGATTTACGAAAGTGATTTATTTTTAATATTACTGTGTTTGCTTGAGGGTCTAGATGAAGGGAAAAATAGCCAAAGAATTAGTAGGTAGGTTTTATGTAGGGCGGAATGCCTGAAGTATCAAAATTGATACTCACAAAAATAGCACTAGTTTCTTCAAGTAAAACATGCACTCGCAAAAAATAATTATATCATAGCGAAAATAATATATTCACTTACCTCAAAAGTATTTATATTCTTCAGAAAAAGAAAATATATCAAATTTGTATTCAACAAAACTTTTAGTAAAATGTGTTTACTTGTTCACTTTGCCGCGCAAGTAATATGTCATAGATAAAATAAAACAATAATGACATTTGATTTTTTTTAATTTCGTTGGAAAGAATATTATACAACAATAAAATACGTACAGCCAACCTATAAAAAAAACTAATAGTAATGTGAACATTCGGTTTAAAAGATTGGTATCAAAATTGATACTCTAGGTCATTAAGGGTTAACATTATCCGATATCCGTAGTTCCCATCAGAAATAAATAAATAAAATAAAAAAATAAAACCCTTGGATATAAAATCAATTTACAATGTGAAAAAAAAAAATGTTAAAAGCGAAAGAAATGCGTCAGATTGATGGCAAAAAAAGATTCGAACTGCAGCCAACCGTGGGGATTTCGAAGACAAATTGAGATGCATTTCGGACAGAATTCCAGCGAAACGCGTTCTCTTCTGCTTCCTTTATTTAATGATTTTCAGGATTTCCGAATTGCGCGCTTCACTACGTACGCCGACTTCCTTTCGTCCCGCCCCTTCTACCAACATCACGTTCGAAAAGAACCAATTTGTTCTTTGAGAAAAAAAGATCGAAGCACCTGAAGAAGCCTTCGAGCTTGGCATGGAAAAAAAAATTATATAAAAAAAATAATTGTTCCAAGTGAAGTTGCTCTGTGCGAATGGCCAAAAGCCTTGGCTGGAATCGAGCGGCAATCGAAAAGTGTTGCTTTAATTTCTTTATTTACTGCGCCGTTGAACTTCCTGTGTTTTAAATTTTGTCGCTTTTGTTGACGTAACAGAAGATTGAGTTGAGTTTGCAATCCGAGAGAAAAAGTATATAAATTTTTAAGAATAACATTGTATTAATAGAATAAAGCCTTTTGAACTTTTTTTCTAAAAAAATTAATTGAAAATCTTTATTTTAATTCTCCAACTTTCTTTCGGAATAATTATTCGTTGCATTGGGATTCTTAATTCTTTCGTAATGTAAATAGTTTATTATCTTTTGGCAAACGATAAATAACTCTATTGTGATGAAACATTTTTTTTCCTGCGATATTTTCAACTTCAATTTAAAAAAAAGTTTCCAAATGGAAAAATTGCCACTTTCCGTTAATTGTTTTGAATTTTACTAAGCATATTTAAGATTGAGTTTATGGATTTCAGTGAATTTTGAAGTTTAAATATATTTGATTATTTCATCCAGTAATTTATTGTTTACATGAACTTTATTTCAAAATGATTGTTTATTACTTCCAAATTTAATTTTAAATTCCTTTTATTTTAAAATTGTTTTTCGGTACATTTCAATTTTTTTTTTATCTCTTTCCTTCGCTAGTAAGAATACGTTAGTAGGAAATTTGGAATTAAATTTATAAATCGGGAAATGCTTTCAAGCATTTTGAAGCGCATATATTCAGTTTTGGCGAGTAAAAGAAAACGAGTAAACGTGTTTGTCATCTAATTATTGTGATGCAATAAAATTAGGCACTTTAAAATTTAAATGTTTCCCCTCTTTCCTCGAGTTAAATGATTTTTATAAAAATTATTTAGTGTGAAAATAATCAGATAGATATTTAATTTTTGAATAAGCTTATTTGAGCAACAAAGACTGTTAACTTTTTTTTTTTTTGCTGTAGCATTTAAGTATTTTTTTTTTTTCCAAACGGCTCCATCTGATCTGATTTACGGCAATATTTTAGTTTAAATTATTGAAGATTTTTGTGGGGTTTCCCCCTCCCCCCTTTTTTGTTATTATTGAAGATTATATATTTTAATATTGAAAGGTTCTTAACGTTAACTTAGCTTTACTGTTATTTACAGTTTCATATGAGTTATTTTCATTTTTTATTTATTTTTGCTTTTTTGTTTTTATTACTTGAAACTAGTTGCACCTTATTTAACATAATTTGTATAAATTAAATCTTTTATGTCATAGGAAATTGAATTTTTATTTAGATATATTTTTTAGATAAAAAAGCCAATTCTTAATCACTGACAAATGCAATAAAAATTGTAATATATTATAAATAGAACATAATGTGAATTGAAATACGCATATGAATGTTAATATTTTTTCATTGACTGGCAATCTAAAAATTATTGGAACTATTTTCACATTCCTGATAAACAAAAATAATGTGATAATTGGTTAATTATCACATAAAATTCAACAATAGTTGATTCTTAAATAATCAGGTATTTTTTTTAATGAAGATTTTTGAAGAAAAGTGCATCAGGAATTGAATTATGAGACAGGTCAAGTAACTCTTAATATTAATTTTTGTCAGTATTAAACAATGTTCACATTAATATTTTATTGTAAATATATGCTGTTGAATTCAATATTTTGGGTTATTACAAATGCAATAATAGTAGGATTTAATTTATTAAATGGCAGTGAAAATCTTATATAGGAAATGTAACTGTTGAATCTAAGGTATTAAATTCGCCGACTAAAGCAAATAAGGAAAATCATTGCCTTGAATTCAGTGATTTTCCAGGTTATTTGAATTGTCTGGTTACTATCCGCCTTTTACGAATTTCGATAGTCATATGACTGCTACTATTATGGAAGTCTTGCGACGTTTTTTCATTCTTGTCTATATCTCTTAATTTTTTGTCGACTCTCATACGATTTAAATTTGAAATGGAAGTGATAAAACTTCAATCAATGCAAAAACTTTTTTGCTCAAACGAAGCTTTTATTTTTAAATGAATTATTAGTAACGAAAATAGAATTGTTTTATATTAAAATCTCATGTGTCATACAGAATTTTTTTTTTAATTTATGCAATATCTGAAAGAATTATTCAATAAAAATTTCTCTGATTCATCATAAAATTGAAATTTTAATTTTACTTTCAAAAGGATTTAAATCATATAAATATTAATGTTTTATTTTGTTTCTGCCAATAAATGTATTTCTGAAAAAAATATGAATTTTAAATGCTATATTGTCTTTTGGTTCTAAAAAACCATATGCAGTGAAATATTGATATTCAAATATTCAAATCTTAGGACCCCCCCTTTTTTTTTAAAAAAAAATCTCCTCTGATGAAATCTGACCAAGTTATGAAGTTTTGGATACCGCTGTTTTAGAACGATGAAAATTTTTAGACTAATCAGCCTTGGGTAAACTCGGGACGCGTATTTTGGCGTATTTTCTTTCGAGCGATTGATGTAATGGTCTAAAATCGCACATTTTTATAAGAAATGTTATTCAAAATTTCATAACTCACTCAATCTCAATAGAAGAGAAAATTCTTCTTATTTTAAGATGTTAGTGTCTTAAGAATATTTAACTCCAGTTTTCAAAAAGAAAAGAAAAATAATAAGCGGTGATATAAATATTCGATGAAACAAACATATAATAAAAGAGCGCAGAAATTTAGTGCAATTTTATTTATATAGATTACATTACTGCAAACGATTTTTTCCTCCTTTTCTAAAATGGCATTAGTGAGATTTTATTTCCGTAAATTATTATTTATGTTCGAAAAATGGAAGCGAAGAATGTTTTGAAATATATATCTCTATTCTTTTTTTTCTTTTTTTCTTTTAAAAAAGAAAGAACGTCTTTTATCAATATTTACTTTTTGCGAATATTAGCACTTGGGCAAAAAATATTGAGTACGAAATTTATTGCAGAATATCAATATATGGTTTCTATGTCATATAAATAGCAATATTTTCTTTTCTCATACCTTCTTATCTGAAAAAAAAAAATGTTCAGGCAAAAAAATGAAGTAGAAACTTGTTGTTTATTTTTATTTGGAGTGATGATCCTGAGTAAGCATCATTTGTCTTACAATTGCAGCTTTATCACAATTCTGCATTTTGCTTACACTGAGTTTTCTTCGAAACAGTCACTCGAGCTAGACGATTAATCATATCCTATAGTTCCGGGTTGATCTTCAAATAACATGTTCTTTAAAATGCATTTATAAAAACATACCTATCATCTAGAATAATTTTCCCTTTTCTCAAAAACTGAGCTTGATTGGTTCTTTTCGAGTTATTCATGTTTATATTCTTTCTGTTTGGATAATCCTTAATTTATTAATTTATTCTTTTCTGTTCTTATTTTTCGTAACGCAATGTTTGCTAGCTCATTAAAATTGCATTTCAACTTGCAAAATTTTCATATTTGTTATGAAACATGGCAAAGGGAAATTTTATGGAAATGGAAGGAATTGAAAGTGTTATAAATACTGTGTCAGTGAACTTAGCTAACACTTTTAATATTTCATTTTTTGTGGATGTTTCATAACATTAAGAAACAAACCAAAAATTAATATAATTATGATTTCAGTACGGGTTTTCTTTTATTCAATAGTTTTTAGTAACAGTTTCATTTGTTAAGCAGGGGGGGGGGGGAGCTGGATTTTTGTGTGTAATTAGAAAGAATTGACAGCTTCTCAAAATATGCATTTTAGAATATAAGGTAGGGTGATGGTGATTAATGTGTAAAAAGAAAAAAAAATTGCTTAGGAACTTGTTATTTTATATGCATACCTTAAATTATATTTGAAGTAATGTTTAAAAATATTAGCATTTTTTTTTTTACTACTTTGAATTATCACCTTTGTCATTGATTTTTTTGGCATTATTTCGTACTACTCCTTTCCCCATGATCTGCAATATATATCAGGATACTTAGTATCCCTCTTATTAAGAATTTAATTTTGAACATGGTATTGTTTTGAAAATGTGGCTTGCAAAATCAAAAAAAAAAAAAACTCCAATTATAAAGAACATGTTCTGTTGAAGATTATCAACTATAAGTACAACTATAAGTATTGAAATCATTGAAAACTTTAACAGAAAAATTCCAAATTCAAAACTTGTATTTAGATGATTTACAATTATGTACTTTTAATTCTAAATACCTTAACGAAAAATACCTCTTCAGAAAGATTTTGGTATGAAAATCAGTCCCCTTTTTCTGAGGATCTAATTCATCAGAACATTTCATTCAACCATTGATGGTAAAAAATTCCAAATTTAAGCAATTAAAAATTGTATTGCAAAGTAAAAATATTCACACATGATAACTTGAAAATTTGCGAACTTCAATTCTTCTCTCTATGGCGCTTTAAGTAAGGTTATTTTAATACTTAGAGCCTGCTATTAGTATTCTTTATATTGATTTTGTTCAATTAGGAACAAAATTAGATAAAAATACTTGTTTAGCATTCACATGAAAATATATATTAGTAATTTGCACGTATCAGGTGGCTAGCAATAGTATATTAATATGTAACAAGTGGTCCTAATTAATTTTTTTGACAGTTCCTACAAAACTTACTCTGTTTTTCAAAAGAATGTCAAAGAACATTTTATGCACTAACATTTAGAGATCTCGGTTACCTGCTATTAGAGTTTTGGCTGGCTTCAGAATCGGAAAATCATTTGCTTCGGAGTTGATAAAATCATAATAAAACGTCGTGCATGGGCGCGTCCGATTTACTCCTTCTGTAGCTTCAAAAGGGGTTCATTTATAACAAATCCAGTGAAATCTCCCAGCGATATTTGTAACTTTGATTGTTAGACTTCAAGATGCGCTCGGGCCGTGGTGGCCTGTTGGTAATGTCTCGGCTTCAGGTTCGAGACACGATTCCACCGAAGAACCGTCGTGTAAGCGGGTCCTGTGTACGTTAAATCTTTCGAGGCCAAACATCCACCCGCTGGTGTGGTATGGAAGTTTGGAGAGGTGGTGCCAGCCTAGAAGTCGTCCTCATCGTTTGACTGCGGTTCAAAACTACGAGGTCCGTCCCAAAATAGCCTTAATGTTGCTTCAAAGCGGGACGTTAATATAACTAAACTTCAAAATGTGCTATTAAATTAAAATTGCCGTAGGATGGGACCGATACATAGTGATGTGACATATAACAAACGTACCTCGCGAATTTCATTTTGGAATCAAATTATTCATCTTCTAGAAGGAAAAGTGTTAAAAAACATGCCGTAAATAACATGCATGATTTTATAAAAATCAGCATTATGACGAGATGAATTTTGCATTTTATAAAGTTCCTTAGTTTTTCAAAATTTGAGTGTTTTGCTTTACAAAATTCAACGTTTTAAGAATTACAAAAGTTCAAAGGAGCATGGCGGACCATCAACATTTTATGAAATGGAACAGCTGTAGGAGATCAGCGTGCGCCACTTCTCCGATTTGTTTATATCGATAAACACGAGAGGAGATGGCGAAATAAACAATCCTTATCGACTTCTTGACAGTTTACGAGAGAAAAACAAATCTATCTCGAAATATTTTTTTAAAGTGATATCCGGGCTGTTTTGACGGGAATTTTAATTAGCAGACGACCAACCAGGATTTGATAACTACTAGATACAAAGTTGATAAAAGACTGGGAGGTAGTCCTCGAATAGATCATTTCTTTGATATTCATGCATATTTTTGGATTTACGACTTCGAATGAACAAATGTTGTGTTTTATCGCCATGCAGACGGCTATCGTAATGTATTTATCATTGTAAAAATGCAACCTTTAACTTTTTCGTCTACGAAATAAACAAAAAAAGTATATTATAAATGTCAACACACTCAACCTCAAGATGTTGATGAATACTGATGTTTCAGATCCACTCAAGTTCGAACACAACTATTTTTGGAACAAGGAATATCTATTCACATATTTCAAAAGCGTATCAAATTAGACGTGTAATATTTGACGCTCAATTTCTACATTAGTACTGTAGAGATTGCATAGCAAATTTAGATTACTATAAAATTTAGAAGGAAAGTTCGACAACAGGAGGCTTCCTGCCTTTCCAGGTGCTTGTGAATTCGATTTCTAAAAACGCAACGAAACGGATAGATGAAGTTTGGCCTATGATTTTAATCTTGACTTATAGATCTGTATAACATTTTGAACCAAAATTCGTCAACAAGTATATTATTAATTTATTTATGCAATGTAGGCCTCCTAAATTTAGTGCTAGAAAAAGGAAATTTTCTATATGGCCTTGACATCAAAAAAATATAGTACACGTATTAAATTATAGACTTAGACAAAAGGAATAAGTACAGAATGTATATTAAACTTCTTTTCAACATGCGACAAAGCGGGTTCATAATCGTATAAATGTTCTAGAAAATAGACAAGTCGGACATTTCCGCAGTCTGAAGGTAGATTGTGCTCCATTCTATATCATGCACCTAAATAATATAGTAGAGATGTGAGTATAATATATATTAAAAAAAAAAAAAACTTCACCTGTATCTTGAGTTTAGTTTAGTTATTTTAACGTCCCGTTTTAAAGCAACACTAGGGCTATTTTGGGACGGACCTCGTAATTTTGAACCGCAGTCAGATGACGAGGGCGACACCTGAGCTGGCACCCCCGTCTCCACACCACGCCACACCAGCGGAAGGACGTTTGGCCAGGACGTTTAACGTGTACCAGACCCGCTTACACGACGGTTCTTCGGTGGAATCTGGTCTCGAACCTGAAATCCTCCGGTTCCGAAGCCGAGACCTTACCACCAGGCCACCGCGGCCCCCATCTGTATCTTGAAAGGGAAACTAAATAGTTTTTAATATTTGTATCCTCTATAGAACTTGAAAGTTAGAGGATAATAAGATCTTCCTTATCTTGCCATTCGTCTTATAAAATAGCAATCATTACGTTACGATATTTTGTTCAATTATGGTTTTTCGCTATCGGAAGTTTGATAAATTATTTTGAAGTTGAAAGAAAAAATTCTTAGATAATTTCCAAACGTTTCTTTATGCTATGCAAGTTTAGTAGTAAGTGAATATTGAAGTTTTTTAATTCTTGATTGCGTATTAATTTTCAAAGCCTTACGCAGTAGCAGCGAAATACTTTTTTTTGTTACATAAACATTTATAACAAGTCTTTGGTTATATCAACGCCAACAGCAGAACTCATCACTGTTTTATTAATGAACTGCCGCCTGTGGTTACCAGCTAGTTCGCCAAGAGCACTGAATATATTTACTTTTATTTAAAACGTATAGAATAACTTCATGTTCACGATTTCTCAAAATTGCCAGACATTAATGAAAAGTTATTTTAATATCTTACAAACGTTTTGTTTACTGTGTACACGGACCTTTTCTAATGGCGATCAATCCCATGGCATCATAGCACTATTAAAATCGTCCAAGTTCGGTTCATTTATCTTCTTAATTTCATGGTATTGTGCTTTTTAATTTTATCTCTTTCGTTAACTGCATGGATATTAAACAAAATCCTTTTTTAGTTTGCAACGATGGAAACAAACAAACAAACAAACAAACAAAATTAAAAAAAATCAAGCGTTCACATAGTTGATGAAACGGAGAAAACGGTTTGAACTTCAGGGTATCTATACAATCTATGGTACAAAATTAGGCAAAAAAAATATTTTTAAAAAATTCCTAAAGCTTAGAAAACATTCACACGATTTTTAAACTGGTATCATTAAAAAGATTATTTTTTAAGTTTTGAAACAGTGAAAATTCATTTGCGTGCGACAGTAATGTCGAAATGTATCGCGGAAAAATGTCAAAATTCAGATTCGATTTTAATTAAAATCCTAATTAAAAATTTTTAAAATTATCTCCGAGGTGCATGTTTCTACCTTCCGAAGTGTACATGTATTAAACTGGTATTTGTAGGTAAAATAATTTGATTTGTATAGAGCGCCAATATATGCACATTCATCTTTATTATTAGTATAGATTTCCATTTTCCATCTTTAATGTTTGTTTTTGTTGTTGTTCACTTTCACATTTTTTAAAAATCTTGTCGTTGTTGCTGCTTTAGTATTCTCATTGAAATATTTGTAATAAACCTTTTCCATATTCCTCAAGATACGTTCTACCGTATTAGAGGTGACGACTTGTTTGAAAAAAAATTAGAAAAATGAATATATTTTTGAGTTTTTATATAAAATAGAGTGAAAAATAACGTATTAAACAAATATCAATTAAAACCCCCCTCCCCCCAAAAATATTTTATAGCTATAAACTAGTTTTTATTTTTTTAGCAAATAAATAAATAAAATAAAGAATAGGGGGGAAAATGAAAAATAAAGTCTTCTAGCTGAGAAGTTTATCAAATAATTTGTTCAGATAATTTTGAAAATATTTAGTTTCTGAACATCAGAAATAAGCTGTTTTTATCCAGTTTTTAAATATGGTAGTCCAACTGATAAATAACTTCAAATTTTTGATTATTTTCGTATTTGAAGCGATACAATAACTAAAATATTTTTAAGGAATATATTGCTTATTCTATATTTCAAGAAGCAAAATATGTTGTGAAATTATTGTACTTAATTTCAAAAAAATAATATGAATTAGATTTTAATTTAAGAATTTTCGAGGAAAAATTTCCTCAAAATTAAAAATGTGAAAAAATAGTAGTTAAAAACATAAAATAACATTAAAACGTGAGTTATACAAATAAAAAAAGTCGGTGCAACTTCTGAAAAAATGAATGTGGAAACTAAATTATTCATCAAAAATAAAAGGTTATTTAAAATAAATATTCTATATATATATTTTGCCAAAAATTGTCTTTTTACCTTTGAAGATAAAGAATTGTTTATAAGCAATTAAAATTAATGATTAAAAGAATTATTTTAGTAATTTCCTATTTTCTTTTCAGGGGGCTTGTTAAGAATAATTCCATAAAATTATTAAAACAAAGGAAGAAATATTTTTTCTTAAAAAAGAAAAAAAGCGAAAGGAACATTAGAGATCTCTTGAAAATGCTCTAAAATTTGTGTTCTCTAATCTCTTATCTTTATAAACCGCCTATTCAGAGAAACATATGGCTCTTACTAGCGCGCGCCATCCATTTCCCTAAAAAGAAACAGATGCCTACTCACATGTGTTATTCAGTGACAAATCCTATAAATCTATTCTTCAGAACTTCTTGCCAAACCACTAAGTTTGCATTCTACTATATAAAGCCATTCTTTAGAACTTCTTGTTAAGTAAGCACTAGGTCTGCATTCTACTACATCATCGTGGCATTTTCTGATGCACGTGAATTGTTGCTTAGCGTTTTCGCACAAATTCTAAGTTATCGAATTTTTATAAATTGAATATTAACACATGGCAGGCGATAGAGAGCAAATTCACTTTCATAAATAGCGATGGAAATAGAAAAAGGAAACGAATTGCAAGCATGCAAAGAGTATTATTTATCTAATGAATATTTTTTTACAGTGGTAGATACTTTTGTACAGTTGGACAAAATAAACGTTGATTTTGTTTCCGTCAACAAAATAAATGTAGTGGACGATAAAGAAAATCACACACGCACATACACGACCCATAAATGGAGTCGAAATACCCCTCAATGGAATGCTATCTAGTTATAATATCAAATCTAAAGAGTTAGTGAAACTCTTTGACCCGTACATTCTTGGCTCGAGTATGGATGAATTCAAAACACTTTTCTTCGCATGAATTCAAAATTATTACCAGTAAGAGTTGTCTTCATGAAACTTTCTCTCGCATTCTCTGCAGTAAAAGTCTTATTCCCCCCACTCCACCCCGCGTAATATTGTGGATCTTGGGTATGTATGGTCGCGAATGCTTTGCATGGCACTGGTGAACAAAAAGTTCCAAAATATAGATCTTTTGGCGTGGATCCGCCTTGCCAAAAAGTATTTTAACGCCTTTTTGCTCGCCATTTGACCCCAAAATTTGACATGGACCTACAGCTGTAATCATCAAATAGCATATCGAATTTCATTGATTTAATTTATTGCGTTTACATATATGTGAAAATATAGACGATCAACCCTTTGTCAGATTTAATTCAAAATTTCATAAAAATCTATGTGCAACTGCTAAGCCCGTGTACCGAATTGTTTCGGCCTGGTTCTTTACATTTTTGAATTATCACGTTCTCTTGTAATCGAGCAGCCAGACTTCTTGTGAAGAGACTTCGTTCAAAATATCTTAGAAATCTACAAATTAGATCGTAATTCCATTTACCAAATTTCAGTCCTCTAGTTCTGAAATTTTTTGAGTTCACTGACAGACTAGCATAATGCTTTTTCGAACGGGGGAAGGACTGAAAAGAAAAGATTCGTCAAATTCTGGCTTTCAAATGTTTTGACGATTTTATTATTTCCTATATACATAAATAAGTAAAAATATTATTTAAGTAAATTAATTTTATATTAAAATTAATTAAGCATAAAATTAATATTACTTAAGCATATTAAGTAAAAATATGCTCAGAAGGAAGCACCGCTGTTTTTTTTTTTTGTTTTTTTTTTTTTGTTTAAAGTGAGCAAACTTTCCGCAAATGGATGGGACGGTCCCGATTTGTAATTTGACGTCGATTATCCTATTTTTAAAAAATTATTAAAATAAATGCATCGGCGAATGCGGCGGTCTTTCTTCAGAGATATTGACTGTTCCGTGCTGTTATTCCTATAAATCCGATTTCTGTAATGTATTGGCTTATACTAAGTGTAAGTGTTAATTATAAAGTCCAAGATTAACTGGGATGATTCTTTTGATCGTTTGCACTGGTTTGAGCCCCTATACATACATTTTAAAGCGTTCCACATCAGATAAATGAAATTTTGAAAATCTATTGTTTGTAAGTTTCTGACCAAAATAGGAAGAAAATAAACAATAGCCAATCTTTCGGGCCTTTTTTTCCCTCGCTGCAGCCTAAATTTGTTAGCAATCATTTTTATGTTCCAATAAACTTACAAAATGTCTTATGAACCCTCTAAACTTGGATTATGGCACCATAGGGATTTTCCAGTTTATACTTACGAATTGTTATTAGTTTTATTGTTTTATAAATACTAGATTAATCCTAGCATTGTGCTGGGATAGTACTTATGTTAACACTCACGCCGTTTCCTTAACATAGAACTGCTCCCATGTCAAGTTCCAACTTCACATACAGCAACCAAAGACAGAGAATTCTTAGGCCTCAACTGTCTTCGCCTTGATCATAATGAAGTCTTAACCAGAATATTTGCCAGCCAAGCATTACTTTGAATAAAATCAGCTTGGCCTTCTGTAATCCTTTTTTTTTCAACCCTTCATTACATAATAAACATGATATACAATGCACGACTTCATGTGCATGCCACAAAATTTAAAATATGAAATGTTCTGTGCTTGGCTGACGGTAATTTTGGCCCATAGTTGAATTCTGCTTAGTCCTTTTTACCTTCTCGACCGCAGTCACGAGATTCAGATTATTGAATCTAAAGTCATGCTTTTTAGGCACATCCCTCTTATTCTCTAACAACCGCCGTTCTTCAAAATCCCTGTTCCCTCAAAACCCCCCCCCCCCCGTGAATACATTTGAGAATGCGGAAGTAAAACGAAAAGATTTCGCTTTCAACAATTATCCACTGGATCTTCAGGATTTCTCGAACTTTTTAAAACAGTTTACCCTTTTTGGATTAAAAAAAAAAAACAATTGGGTGATTCCTTTGGTTTTTAATTCATTAATCATATATTCAATCAAGTTGTCAACCGGTCAAAAAATAAATAAATAATTATGTTTTCAATTGTAAGAAATACGGAAAAAAAGTCCTTTTGTTTTAGATATTAAGTCGAGCTGAGGAGTACTTCTTTACTTTCTAACAAATTTAGCTTTCAAATAAATGTCTAAATAAAGTTAGAAATATTCGGGTTTTTTTTTTTTTTTTTTTTTTTTTTTTTTACTTAAGGTCAAGATTTTTATTACTTTTTTCGTATACAAAGTATATTTGGAAAAAGCATTACAGTCATCAAAATTTCATTTCGCATTTTTTTTTTTTAAATTGGAAAGCATATGAATGGAATACTGTCGGCCTATGTCCATGTGTATATTGGATTGTTTTATGAAATTTAAAAGCCTTGATCCGAAAGTAGGTTGGTACCCCATCGGAACCATAAATAGGAACTTGAGTGCTTATATTCTTCAATATAATGTTCTGTGTCATGTTCAAAGAACTAAATCGGATATATTACTGTGATATTAGCCTTTAGAATGCAGACATCTTCATTATCCATGATAGTACAGGTAACTTGTATTGCATGGATTCTTTAAGATTTCTCTCATTGTTTTTAAACTGACATATATTTTTCTGACACTTTACGCAACCAATTTTTTATTTAGTTCTAATCGTACTTTTAGCTTTACTATATTTAAAATTTGTATTAAAAAATATTAAAGTTTAGTTATATTAACATCCGGTTTCAAAGCGGCACTTGGGCTATTTTGGGACGGATCTCGTAATTTTAAACCACAATCAGATGACGAGGACGACACATGAGCTGACACCCGCCTCTCCATACCATACCACACCAGAGAGAGGACGTTTGGCCCGGAAGGATTTAACAACACCAGACCCGCTTACACGACGGTTCTTTGGTGATATCGGGTCTTGAACCTGAAACTCTAATGTTCCGAAGCCGAGGCCTTACCACCAGGGCAGTGCGGCCCCTAAAAATATTAAATTATAACTTAGTATTTTAAGCTCCTTTAGATAAATGGCGCTGTTGGTTTATAACTCAATTAGATAAAACGGTTTAGGGCATTTTGTAAATACGATTATTTGAATATATAGTTTGCTGAAAGATTGAAATTTGGTGAACAGTTTTTAAGCCAAAATTGTTCACTTATATCAAATTTTGGGAGAAATCCTTCAGAAAGGAAGTTGTGCCGTTTGTATGCCTGTGAATAATGGATCTAAATATAAACACAATAATATAAACATGAATGAACAATTTATTAAAGTTTGGCGTACTGTTCAATCAATACAATCGTAGATGTATATCTAATTTTGGATCAAATCCATTATGAGGTTGCTATTTTTCTCTGTATTCATGAATTTGTGAATTTGATAATTAAAAAAAATGCAAGAAGCTAATTACTTGCTTTTTATCTAAATTGTAGATCAGTGTCAAAATTTAGATCAATCTGGTGGACGAAAAGTCACGTAGTTGCTAAAAATAGCTGGTCGATTGTTGCTGTACTCCGAAGCTAAACCTAAGACGAAACGTATGTTTAGAAGTATACTAAAAATTTCCGCTAGTTTATTGTCACGTTTTACTCGCATGCATTTCATGTAGCTGAAAGTATTAAATAAATTAGTTTTGTCACTTCATTTTTATAGCAGGAAAGGAACAAGACAAATATCTTGGCTTTTCATTAAAAAAAAACTCCCTTTAATTTTAATATAATTTAATATCTAACAAAAAAGATAATATATTTAAGAATTATTGGTAGGTGGATGAAAAATCTCGTTAATAATTAGCGAGATCAGAGCGCAGAATTGCTAATATATTTAAAAATTATAATTATATGTATCATAATTTTCGTTAATGTGAGATTAGGATTCAAAATTGCTAATATATTTAAAAATTATTAATATGTGAATGATAAACCTCGTTGATAATTTGAGAGATTAGAGCGCAAGGTTAGAATAGAAGTTATAAAACTTGATATGAAATTTTGTTCGGTCAAAATATTAATTCAAAGATGAATTCCCATAACTTTTTTTCCCCTCTATATACATTAAAAACGCTTATTTTAACGTATCCATCATCTTTAAGGGCGAGTCAATTTATTCACTTCAATTTTTCTTGAGGTTTTATCTTCAGCATCAATGCTGTATCAATCAAAAAATGTTTTAGAAACTCTATCAAGTGCTCTTTTTTTCTTCCTCAAAAATCAAGAATTAAAATTGATCACCTGCATCAACTAATAGCTACCGAACATTCCCATTTCTTAAAATAATTTTCCCCTCCACCTTCCCTCCCGTATCTTATCGCCTGCTCTCTAAATTTTCCTCCCAGTCACATAAATTCCAACGCTTGTTGGTCATCCGGCGACGCTGGATCTTTTTTAATTGAGTCATTTATCTTCAGCTGTCAACCGATTGCCATCGAGAGATGCGCGCCTCGGGTGAGGAGACTTACCAGCAGTTGCAGAGAGATAAACTCTGGGCGTGGCGGGGACCTAGTGACGAGATGGTACAAATGTGGAATAAGTCATTCATATTCCTGGCGAGATCCCTGTAATTATTTGTCCACTGATTACGCAGTTCCGGTCTCTCTGGAATCTGTTATGTACTTCGAATAAACGGTGCACACATCGCAGTGGCGACCTAAGCAATGCACATTATGAGGACGTTCTTTTAATAAACTGATCAATTTACCTTCATATTTCACCGCAGTTTCAGCATGTTTGTACTTTATTTTCGCTAATTTTTTTAATTAACTTTGTGAAAATGTATTTATTACTAGTCACATTTGGTGAGCAAGTCAAAACAATCCCTGTTTGTTCGACTTAATTCTGTGGTAACGGGGTGACTGGCTGTACTTAAAAAAAATTTCCTCTCTGCAAGTTGGAAGGTAAAGGTAGATTCGTTTACATCCAAGATACTCTCTGGCAACATAAATTGATGTTGATGAATTTGAAAATCACTTTTCAGCCCCTAACTTCAAAAATGATGCAGTTATCTAAAAATTTAAAATAAAAAAGTTGTTCGTCTTAATGAGGCACTAATTTGCCTAAATGGATTTATTTTTCTGTCTTCAATATTAAGAAGCGAAATGAAAATTTCAACCCCCCACCATTTCCACCCCTTTTGAGCAAGATGAGCCAGTTAAAATCCAGACAAAATTATTCTAGTTGTCCTGTTCATAAGATAACATGGCAAAGCGTTACCACACACACACACGCATATAATATCTAAACATAAATTTTTAAGCAGAATTGTGGCCGAAGACAAAGAACACACTTTCGAATTTTAAACTTCGTTTTATTCCATCCCGGGAGGCATGATTTATGTACAAGCAGAAGCGACGAGCACATCAACACGGAACGACACAAGAGCGAAAATGAGGAAAAGCTAATGTAAGATTTATCCCTGTGATTATGTATTGTGAGATTTAGATAGGGATTTTTTTTTACATTGTCGATTTTTGGTAAGGGAATTATATGGATCTTTTAAAAGACTATCTTAGCTCGACAATTTTTTATCCCCTCACTCTGAGTGGGGGAACTTGTCGATGTCAGCAATTTTACAGATCTTCCTTTGCATTAATTAAATAAAAAAGGTGGAATTGGATCAGGAAATAAGAGAACATTTTAGAATGAAGTTAATATAAGTTAAATTAAGCTAAAAAGTTAAAAATTATGTATAAAATATATTTTAATATATATATATATAATTAATATGCGTATAAACTTTTGAACGAAACGAAGGGTAGTTTTGGGTTCTAGGGACCATGATCGGTGAAGAACAGGAGATATATTTTTGCAAAATCTTGTCATGAGAATCATTGCAATACGTAGTCTTCCTATAGGAATATACCAAAAGAAAAAGAAAAAATCGCTTTTTTTTTTTTTTTTGATCAGCTGGTTGGCCAACGATATTCGTTTGATTAAACTTTATGCCCATGATTCTGTCAAATTGTGAGACATTTAAGCCGAGTTATTTTAATAATCTTGCGTGTGTTCTGTTCATTTGTATATGAACATTTCTAAGAAAGTTTATTTAGTCGTATCGTAACTGTACTTTTTTTATTTGTCCTGTAAGCTGTATATATTTCGGTTTCATTTACAATAATAAAAGTATTGTAGTTAAATATAATTAGAAAGTTAATTATATCTAGACTCAAAACTTTAAACAGCTAACTATTTTTAGAAAATCTTTTTGAAAATAAAATTTATGGAAAAAATATTTTTAAAAGTTAACGCAAAAAAAAAAAAAAAAAAAAAAAAAGGCTTATTTTTAAGTAATTAAAATTCTAATTAAAATTTAAAAAAAAATCGCTCCGAATTGCACTTTCTTAACTTTGAAGACAAATTTGACAATTTGATTTTGACAAATGAGACAAATTTGATCGAGACAAGGTCAAATAGTCTGGTCTATATAGCGCTAATACACAACCGCACTGACATCCTTCTTTATTAGTAATAGAGTTTAGATACGATTATAACGTAATTTTATTGCATTACTCTGTTTTACGTTTTTAAATTTCTGCTCAAATTTTAATACAATTGCAACAGTTTCGGTTTTTCTTAGTTTTAATTCATTTATGCATCTTACTTCTTGTTCAGCCTCTAAATGTTTTGATTTCCTCTGAATAAGATTTCTACGGAAATGAAGTTGTTTGTTCGTATGAGTTTTGGTAGGAATGATCAAAACATTCTTCGAGAAGAATTCTTAAGAAATTCTGTGATAAACGTGAAACAAGTTTTATCTATTGTTTGCCATCAATTCTAAAATCTTCCGTGCTTTTGCGCATGCTTTAGGATGGGTTTAATTCGTTAAAATAGGGGGTGAGAAGAACGATGTAAAAAGGAGATGTTTAGCATTAATGATAAAGTGTGGTGGTATGTAGATTATTATGATCTGTGAAAGAAGCAACAGGACGAATATTGTGGGAAACATTTCTTTAATAATCACATTCACACACTTAAAACAAACACAAAGACAAGACATTCACACGCGCGCTCCCCAGTTCAGCGTCACATCTCCTTCTAATTACAATCGCAATGCATTATGGGATGACATATGGGATGGCCTAAACAGGCATCGCCATCTAGTATCCAAAAGAGAAGATAAGTGTAATGCAACTGCTACAAAAGTAAATTCGGAGTACTCGCGGACTGAATTAAAATAAAATAATAATACGGTCAGAAATGACACCATACTACCATATCCTTTAAAAAAAATGAATGAGAAAGTCTCTAATAGGCAAAGCAAAGAAAAGAATGATGCAAAAGCAAAGAATGATGAGGAATTCTGGAAATGTGCGCATCCATCCGCGTCTCACCCCTTACAGAAATAGAATAGTCGAAAAGTGATCGTCTCGGAATACTGAAACGAAAAATACCTTTCATTTCTTAGGTGGAAAACTTGCGATAAAAAGAGGAAGGCGAGTGGGAAAAAAAGAAATAAAAAAGACAAATGACAAGCTTTTCGGTGTATTTTTGAACACGAAATTATTCAAAGAAAAAGTATTGTAGCAATAAAAAAAATGTACTTAACGGGACTAATTTAAACCTATCATCTCCATGTTTCAGGCCTACCGAATCAGCGAATCAAATTTTTGGAATTATATCTGTCTGTGAACTGGATAATTAAAAAATGCTTTGAACTATATGGATGAAATTTGGTATATGGTCTTAACTTTTTTTTTTCCTTTTTTTTTTAAATTTCTCTTAAAGGTTGGATGTCTGCATGTACATCTATGGACATTTAGAGGAAGTCTGTATGTAATGGCTGGTCGGTTGTAAGTTAACAGGATAATTATAAATGGAAAATAACTAGAATAAAAAATAATTGGTTTACAGACTTTATTACTAACACATGCATGAAATTTGGAACCAAATCCTTCAAGCGATTGACTGCCTGTTCATCTATTTTGTTGCATGCATTTAAACGCGATATTTCAAAACAGTTAAAGTAAATGAAATTTATTTCACCATTTCGATATATGAAATTTGGTATATGATTTTGTGGCTACAGTTACAGATTTGTATCGGATTTTGGCTTTAATCGGTCCGAAAGAAAGCTAAAATGCGCATTCGGTTTTCTAGTACTTGTACATAAACTGCATCTCAAAATAAAGTGCTAGTGGTCGCACGCTTTTTTTCGCCAATGGCATACGGTTACAAATAAATACACTTATTTAAGAACTTTGCGAATAAGTTTTGGAAAACATGAATCAACCCAAGATACAGCACAGTGTAAGATATTAGATGACAAGTTACGTTTGTCATGATCAGGTTTCATTGCGTTCTTTTTTAACATAATTGGAATAGCTTTTTAACATAATAATAGCTTCAGTAAATTGCATGGAATAGCTTTTTAACATAATAATAGCTTCAGTAAATTGCATGGAATAGCTTTTTAACATAATAACTTCAGTAAATTGCATGGAAAAGGCATACGCTGCACAAATCCAAATATCTTGCAAATAGGAACAGAATTTGTGACATGTAACCACAACAACAATAAAAAAAAATACACGTAATACATAATTGCGACTTTCTGCATACAACTACTTTAAAACTACTATATTTTACATACAACCATTTTTTGCGCTGTAGGTACTTACCAAATGAATTAAAAATTTATCAAAATTTTTACGTCTTTCTATAAAACGTTTTCATTTATATTATAGCACAAACCATATCAAAATGAAGTTTCAGAATTTCGCCAATATATATATATATATATTCATTTCCACTCAATTTTTTCCACTGACTTTAATAGTTTTTTCAAAATTAATTATTAAAATATGTATGTAAATCTAACTATATGTATGTATGTATGTAATAATATTATAATATGTAATAATACTATTTATTGTTAGTAAGAAATTCAAACATTTTTTTTCCCCCTAGATAATGTACCCGCCGTTACTGGGGATTAAAATTCTCTCATGTATAATATTTTTATAATATTCTTTCATATATAATATTTAGAAGAAATTATAATAATTGGAAGATGAATTGAACAAAATATAAATTATTATCGTTGAAAAGGTAAAATTTTTAATTTTAAGATGATGCACTTTTTTTTTTTGAATAAGTTCTTTTGTAGTTTCTGTTCAAAAATGGTAAAATATGGGTTAATTTCTGATAACCTGAAGTTGCTGATATAATCAAACATCTATTTCATTTGCTGACAAGATCTTTATGTATTCTACTTGCTTTTAGGCATCGTTCAATCACTGTTTTGAAGCAAATGAAAACTTTGCAAAAAGTACATTTAAGTCATTTAAAATACAAATATGAGGCCGGGATAGCCTGATTGGTAGGGCGTTTGATTCGCACCTCCTGGGTTGTGATTCGAACCCCGCCGGCCGAAGACTCTGTGTGTATGTGGTGACTGGCGCACGTCTGAATCTGTCGTGGTCACAAAGTCCTCCATGTCGAGAGTAATATCACTGGGGGTACTGGATCAGGGGTGATCGTTCTCTGATTCAGGTCTAAATTGCTATCTGTGGATGAGTGAATGAAATGCATGAATGAAGTCCGCCCCGTAAAAAGGATTGTGACGCGTATGTAGCTAAGTCGTACTCTTGTCCCTAGATGGCGCTACTGAAAAACAAGAGACGCACCCTTGGCTTAAAATCGTCGATTTCGTCAGCGGGCGTGTCTATGCCAAGTGCCATTGGCAACAACAACAAAATGCAAATATCATTTCGGAAATTCTCAATATCCCAATTGTCTTCTCTGTTATTATAAAGATTGATATAACAATAGATGTCATCTAATTGGGATGTTGAATAAATCCATTGCGTAAGATGTGAAAATAAGATTAAAAATAGTGGTAGTGTATTTCAATGGTAACATTAATTTTTCTATGTTAAAATATTTTTTTTAAAAAAAATTAATAACCATTGAAAGAGATATTGTGTTGAAATGAAACTGATACAATTAAAATGATGAATTTTTAAATTATAAGATATTTTAAAATTAGTTCTGGAATAACGTTTTTTAGGGTTATAATGTGAATTTTTGGGGTAATTTCAAATTAATTTAATATTTAACTAATTTCTGAACATTCGGAAGTTGGCGATATTTTTTCTCTTGTCTTAAGCAACAAGTGTGCGAAATCTGGTGGAATTCGACCAGGTTTATAGAAAGAGCATGCATTTTATTTATAATAAGATTAATCTTTCATGCTATTGTTTTTGGGTAGATAAAATTATGATAAAAAAATATTTTTGAGCCCTTAATCGGATGAATTATTTTCACATTCGCTTTCATAATCTAGGCTGATTTTTCTTTCTGTAAATTGCGTGATGTAGTTTATTTATATTAACGTCCCATTTTAAAGCAACACTAAGGCTATTTTGGGACGGACGTCGTAGTTTTGAACTGCTGTCAGATGACAAGGATCACTTCTGAGCTGGCATTGCCAATGTTAAGATTAAAATAAAATAAAAAAATGCTTTTTATTTTTGACATTTTCTTCGAAGTAGCATTTTCATTTCCGCTTTTATTTCATAATATATAGACTTTGTGCTATGCACGCTTTTTAATTTGCCTTGAATTATTCAGTTAAATCATCTAGTTCTCGAGTTCATCTTTTTCGTCTAATTAAATAACTAGGTGAAATTAAAGAAAAAAAAAAACAATCTCAACGCGTGTAGTCTAGTTTTCGTTTATTTTCAAAATGAATCCACTTGACGTTATTATGTTCAACACAGCCAATAACCGAAGGTACAGCGATAACAGTTTTATCTTTCTCCTTGCCACTTGATTTGTTTGTTAAGAAAACGACTCGGATTCAAAGGGGAGAAAAAAAAAAAAAAGGAAAGAGCTGGCAGCACGAGTAGCGAGAAATCAGGCGAAAAAAAGGCCTCTCCTCACTTCTCTGTCTGTTTATTTGAAGAAAGTGATACTGCGAAGTGCTAACAGCTCGGAAGGTCAAGACGATGAGGTCGTCACTTGAAGGGCCCTTTACTCGGTATTTGCTGTGTCAGGTGCTGCGCCTGTGTCACTTGACGCGACCCTAATAAGGTCCATATGGGCTGCCTCAAACGTTGACAAGGACCCTTCTTGTCTTAATTGGGCGACAGCTTTTCCGCCGTCTGGAAACAGTATCAACAAATCAAAACTCTTTTTCTTTGGTGTTAGGAAAGTTTAAAAAATGAACTGGAAGCTTGTCGTATCTTGATTTGTGAATCGAATTGCTTGATTTTTGTATTTATAACTAGTTATGTCAAAGTGCCAGTTAATACAAAAGGCAAGTAGCTTAGATACGCTTAAGATATCAAGAGTCCATTACGTTCGAAATAACAATATGCATATGCAGTATTTTTTTATTAATCCGATAGATACTTGCAGGATCAGATTAAAGTCTTTTAAGAACTGCAAATCTCAATGCTCTTTTCTCCTCCTAATTTTCAGAACTATAATTTTTTTATCGACTTTAATTTAATCTTTATATAAGTAGTTTAAAGTAGCACATTTTGATAAATTAAAATAGCAAAAACGTTCAATTGCGGATCTCTTAAAAAAAATTTTTTTTTCAGTATATGGAGTACTAAAAAAAATGTACAACTAAAATGACATAAAATGGTTTAAAAAAAAAATCTTAAAACAATCTGAAATCGAATATTTTTGTAAAATTATAAAGCACCATATTTTTTAGGAATATATAAAACTTATAAGTTCGATTTCTCGGCATTTATTATTATATGAAAGTATAAAATTAAATAATTTTTAAAAAATATCTCGAGTGCTCGGGACTTCTAAGCAATTGTCAACTCTGTCGATTATAAAATGCTGCTCTGAATACCTTATCAGAGAATCGCGGGGTTAAAAACTAGCTTTTAAATAACAAAAACTGTTTATTGCAAAATACATACAAAATTATACAGAAAAATACTATGATATTCAAAATACTATTAGTACAACTTACAAAACTATATCGAAAAATATTATATATTCTAATACTACATATCTGCTAATACATTCTCTAACAATAATAGAGGTGTGTGTAAATTGGTGCTCTATAAGGCAGATCGTGTAAATTAGAACTGCCACTTTTTGCTGAAATATAATTTGAAAGATGAGAATATGCCCCTAGAAACAATTTTGATTAGAAGCTTAATTAGTTAAAAAAATATAACGAGTTGTTGTTCAGCAATAACTTCCAAAAGTTTTACTACTCAAAAATGGTTTTGGAAATTTAATAAAATCCACAATGATATTCTAATGTATCTATCTGTACTTAAATGTGATATACGAGAACATAATAAAATAGAGGTATCTTATTAATTATACTTTATAGATATTGATATTAACCTAATTCTTTATCATTCATATAATTTATATTTTTCACAAAGATCTGTTGGCGGCCCGCTTTCAGCTTAGCGGCTCTAGGCAGCTGTCTGATCTGACTAGTTGCAAATCCACTACAATTAATTTTACTTTTTCCCACATTAATTTTGAAAATTTCGATGAAATATCATATAAAGGATTTTAATTACTTTTGATGAATTATAGAAACATGTGGTTTAAAATTTTGTGGACAAATGAAACATATTAATGCAATTACATTACTAGATCGCAAAGGTTGATTTATCAAAAAAAAAAGGAAAAATCAAAACGGAAAAGAAATCGAATATGCTTTTACTGAATCGAGCTTCGCTACCAAACCCTCTACAAGTATCAATGTCCTTTTTAACCCTTTTTCCCCCAGTCTTGAAAAACTAGAATGGAGGGTGGGGATAAAAAATACACACTTGCTAAGGAAAGAAGAAAAAAAGAAAGGCACTCCAGTGAGTTCGGAGGAGAGGAGGGAGGGAGGGGGTGTCACGAGGAAGGAGGTTGCAAAAAGTGACGGAGCCTGTGGGGAGTGCAAATGAAGATATCGGGGAATATCTGGCGGCAGACCGAATACCGCCTGTCACGAGAGATAAATGACCTGCCCGGGCAGCTGCCTTCTGCCCGACCCCCAGCACACTGCCTTTATCGCCCTTATTTGGCGATAAAAAAAAATAGGAGGGATCGAAGGATCATCCGTATAATTGTTTCGAATTTGCAGCCTTGTGAAAGGGAAGGAAGGGAGATATTTACACATATTTCTTCTCAATGAACCCTAGGATATTCGAATAGATTCGAAGTCAGATTTTTAAAAAACAATGCATAAAAATTCTTTATAGTGCCAAATATCTGAAACAGCCTTAAAAAGCCTCAATTATTTTTTTAAAAAAAATGTGAAGGCGATGTGAAGGTTCTGAAATGTATATACAGTACACTTCCGAGTATTCGGTTCACGGCTATCCGTCTTCCGTACTATCCAGCCTAGTTTTCTTTTATCGTAATTAAATTCTCTTATAATTTTCTTTAGAATTAGACCTGTGATTTTGTTTATTTCTTGTATTTAAGATAGACATTACAGAATTGATGTTAAAATGTGAACATCTTATATCTTTTAACTTACTTTTTCGAATAAATTCTTGAAGCGTGCAGTGCAGTATATAAACTACCAGTACAGTGTTACCGGCAATTGCTTCTATGATTCTCCGATCCGCGGCCGCGTTCACATTCTACATGGCTTGAGATAAATAGGGGGGGGGCTAGTACTAAATAAAAAGTAAGAAAATACGTGTTATAGCAGTGAATTCGAATATATAAACTTTGTCTTCTGGTATTGGTAGGCAAAGGAATCAATTCATAGAATTCCGGCCTATCCGTCTTTTTTTGTTATCCGTTTTGCCCATCCGCCACATTAGGCTGAATACTCGAGAGTGTACCGCAATTGTAAATGAAATTTTAGCAGAACTGTCAATATCCTGAAATGTAACAAAAATAATAATAATCAAACGATGGATTATTTAATTTTCAATTCACCAGTACACTCAAATAATCCAGAATGTAATCGACCAGAAGATAAACGTCAATAAAATATTTGTTTGTTTTTGTTATTGCTAAAGATTGTTCTTTGTTCAAACTTTTTCTATGTCTTGAACTGAAAGTGGCTTTTTTATAACAGGAATAGTTTCAGACACTTTAAAATTTGTACACCTCCAAAAATTTTGATGCGTGCATACCAAATTTCATTAAACTAGCCATTTTTCGCCACCAGCTCCTTCGCTTTGATTATCGACTTTTTGAGTCGTTAAATGATTCATACAGAATGAATTTTTCTTAAATTTCCACTTTGTTATGTTGATATGACTGATAAACATTATTTCAAATAAACCAGTTTATCACAAACTAAAGTATATTTATACGAAATAAAACAGGGAAGTGAAAATTTGGCAAGGGGAAAACTGTACGGAAATGACATTCATATCTTAAAAACGTTTTTTGGCCTTAGGACGATAATATAAAAGTTTTTGGAAGATATGAACATTTATTTCCTTAAGCAAGTTCACAATCTACGGTTAAGCCTATTTTTGCTTTCGACTAAACTTTCTACTTCAGGCCTATTTCTTGATTCCTTTTGTATTTTTCCTCTGATTGAATGGACGTTCGGTGACGCAACGAACTTTTCCCAGAACGTTTCTAATAATATTTTGCAATTCTTTTAATTAATTTAATTAATTAAGTGAAGCAATGAATTCAATGCCGCTGTAAAAACATTTGATTAATAAAATTGAAGTTCGTATGAGGTTTGTATACATTTGATTGTTGCCATTCGACAATAAGTAATAAGGACGTTTTCTGTGCCACGTGCGTTAGTGTTATATAGATTACCCGTGAAACAATCATAGTGAAATATTCATTCTTCAGAAAATGTGTTTAAAAATATATTTGCATGCGGTTCATATAAATACACTTGAAACAAAAGTCGTTTCCAATCCTTTTTACAAAATTGTTTGAAATTAGCAAACCATGACTTATAGATAGATAATACAGTACAAAAAAAAAAAAAATACAGTAGATTTGGATAGATGGCGGTTACTAGAAAAAAAAATATATATAATTTGCACCCTTACAATGGCAACCCATAACTGAACCGCTGTTTTTGTAGCAATTTGATAAATTTTGGGTTTCTATCCCAAAAGAGGTTTCGAGTGACGAAAATACAGATCGCTAGTGATACTGTCGAGATTTTTACATTTGAAACAAAAACATCGATAACTTTAAAGTAAATTCAATTAAATAAATTTATTATTTATTCTGCAATCTCACAATTTTTAATAACGTGGAACACTAATGGCCTTATGGTTGGGATAAGACTTCTGGATCATTGAAACAGAGGTTCGAAACTATTCCATCCGTTGTATGATGTAGGTATGATGCTCGTTAAATTTAACTTAGTTGCCAGCCAACTTTTCGTTGGCGGGGTGTAAAAGTTTGGAGAGGGGGCGCCGGCTCGTGAGTCGCCCTTTTCACTTAACCGCGGTTCTAAATGGCAAGGACGCCGCAGTGGCATTGATGGTCTCGGCTTCGAAACCGGAAAGTTGCAGGTTGAGAGCGATTAAATTGAAGAACCGTCGTGTAAGCGAGTCTGGTGCACATCCTCCAGCTGGTATGGAGGAGTGGGAGGTGCCAGCTCAAATGTCATCCTCATCATCCGACCGCGTTTCAAAATAACGAGGTCCGTCCCAAAATAGCCTTCGTGTTGCTTTAAAACGGGACATTAATATAAATAAATTGAACTGAACCAAATGGCAAACTTCATTACAAAATTCCTTGTATTGCTTCAGGATGGGACTTTAATATAAACAAACAACAACAACTAAATATTGTGTTTGTTTTCAGTTTTTTTTTATGGGGTGTAATTATTTTATTTGCTTAATCGCATTTCTTTTTAATTTTCAAACTCAGTAGTCTTGCAATAGAACTCCGGCACCGAGATCGTTTGATTGTATTTTCACGTCTACGTTCTTTTGAATATCCTTCGTGTTATAAGATTATAATTCATCTTAAGCAAGATGAAAAATGTCCTAACAATGTTGTGACGTGAAATGTTAAAGAAAATGTCACCAATTTGAGAGTCTTCTTCCTCATCTGGCCGTATTTCGAAACGAATCTTGTTAGCCACTCAATTTATGTACTTACGAATTTGGAACTCCAAACTTACTTTTTACTACATATTTGGAACTCCGAACATGCTTTATACTAAGCATAATCGTGATTTATTTATGCTTCATCTGTCGTAACGATCAAAACCCAATTTTGAAACAATCGCAATAGTTAAACCTATCGAAGTCCGGGCACTTAAATCTATGTAAAAATTTAAAGAATTACTTTGTCCAATGTTTCTTCTAGAATAAATGTTAACCAGAACATCAACAATATTCAACTGAACTTGGCTAATGCGAAAATAACGAAACAATAATAACAATTTGATTTATCACAAAACTTGAATTTAACCTTAGAATGCTTGATTTTTCATTTTTTTTTCACGAGAAAAATACATGTGTTTTGAATAGCTGCGTATAATTTATTAAAATTATTTTTTAAAAAACTTTTAGTTTATTTTTTCTGGTAAGATTTTAACAAAACAATTGAAATGTACCAATTGGCTGCATCGTGAATGAAACAATATCTAAAGGACACAAATCACGTTATAACAATTCTGCAATAAAAATAAAAACCCATTTTTGCCAATATATTTTTTTACAATAGAAATAAAATATTTTGTTATAGTGTTTTTAATTGTAGAATTATTCATACAACAGACACCTTGGTATTTTTCTAAGTTTCCAGTTTAAATCTAATCCTGGTCCCGTTCTTGTCATATATCGGTTTATCAAAACACATTAAAAAAAGATTTCCAGGCACTTTGGAACAGTCATGTGAAGCTTGTAATTGGAAATAAAATTGTGTAACCCAATGGCCGCATGATGCACTGAACAGTTAAATCGCAAAATGTGTACATCAGAAACAGATTCTGGACATTTTCAGTTTAAAAATTGTAAAGATTAACTGGAAATACATGACTGTTTTAATACAAAATACGTAATAAATTAAGAGCATTTAATAATTTTAGAAGTAACAAACTGAATGAAGTAATTTTAATAAACTCATCATATATAATATTCTGAATATTTCAACCCTCCGATGAAACTTCTCCATAAATAATGCAATTCTGATCTAACGTGTTAAAGCTTTTTTTTTTTAAGAATAAGATGGATTTTATTACCCCGTTGATTGAACAGATTACATAGTAGTAAAGCTCTCGGGACTTAAAATAAATTTTTTCACGTACGAACCGCGAGAATATGATGTGTCAAGGTATTTAAATAACAAGTACAATTCAAAATTTAAAATGTTTGCAGTATTTAGATTTTTCTTCGAACTGCCAAAATAAATGCGTATTGTAAGCGATATTTCAACTTCATATTGAATGGGAAATCAAAGGACTTGAGAAAAAAATTTCGTCTTACTACTGAATTCGAATTAAACCAGCAGGAGTGGTTTCCCCAAAACCTTCTCGTATAATCTCTTTGTTTTAGGCAAAGTCTTGAATGCCATGAGTGCTCAGATATTTATGCTCAGATATATCCCCGCTCATGGCAGTTGTGGGCTTTTCAGTCTAATCAGGAAAATAAAATATGCATTGAAGGCATTCTATTTTTCTATCGAATAGAAACACGATTTGGTGCGGAATTGCAATTTTTGAAGCGAGACAAAAAATTCAATTAAATTGTGGAATTTATAAACTATCCCGTTTACATGAATACGAAAGTATTGATCAGCCCTTTGATGGATCTGATGCAGATTTTCAATTTAGATCCAAATTAATATATTAAATTTTATTCATATTTAACTGTAGGTTTTGGACAAGACATTCTCTAAATGGATTTTGTTCAAAATTTCATAGAATTCTACAAATTTGATGTAAAAACCGATAACAAATTTTATCCATCTAGCTCAAAATATTTTTGAGCAATTACATTCGCAGAAAAACAAATATAATTCCAAAATTTGTTTTTTGAATTAAAGGAAAATTTGTTGAAATAAATTAAAAGCATTGCTTAAAGTTTTATTTTATAATTAAAATTATAAAACTGTAAAAATCGCATAAAAAGTGGTTTTTCTTTTTGCTCTGCTTTTTTGGAATTACCAAAATTGTTATAGTTTCATATTTTTGCGATAACATTAAAAAAAGATCAACTGTATTTGTTATTCGTCTTGGTATTTTCAGTGGTCGTGATCTTCAATCTAAACGAATAACTGCGCCATCTAGTGAGTTTTCACAAAAATATTTATACTGCAAATTTAAATAATAATAATAATTACAATTACGAAAAATGATATTTTCCATTTACTTTTACATTACCCATTGCCCCTTTTTCATACTATTTACTACGATTTCTTTTTTAGACGAGAAATATTAAAATAAATTCAGAAATTATCATCAATTTTATTTTCTGGTGGTTGTATCCATTGTAATCACCCATTTTCATAAATTTGATTTTTTAATTTTTAAACCTTTAAAATAAATTATTCTTTTAATATGAAATTATTGAAAAAAATTAAAAACTTGAATATTTGTTTGAATGTCAAGCCCGAATAATGTAGATTATATTAGGGGGGGGTAAAAATAATTCCAGCAGATTTCCCCAGTTTTCTTATAAAAAGTTTGGATAAGTTGCCAAACAAATGATTTATTATTTCTTAATTTTATAATCTATATTCTTTTATTTACAATCAAATATACTTGGACTTAATATTTATTGTTCCAACTCAGCTTCTGTGTGAGTCATGTCACCATATCTATATGAAATATTAATAATATTTAAATACCGATAGGTTCAACTACTAAGAATTGTAATTTTTGTTATATTATGCAAAGAAATCAGTTAAAGTTGGTCTTAAGAACATTTTGAAACAAAAAATGGAAAGACAGATAGTTCGGCCTCATACTTTTGTTTCGTGACATAACATCACATTTCTAGAAATAGTTTTTGCCTACTTGTTGCCATTAAAAAGTACATACATTTTTTAAAAGTGTTTTGTTTGCTCGTCCATGGGAGAAAAAAAAATGTAATCATTTTAAACTGTTGCTTTTGTTTACTTGCAAGATACTCTTCAGAGAAAAGCATTCGGTATGTTTTGTGTGAATTATCGATAATTATGGATAACTTTTATTATTGATAGTTTTCGAAAACATTTGTTAGCATAACATAAAATCATATTGCATCATGTATTGTCAAGGAGAAATGAGTGAGCTGATTTCATTTGGATTCCTTATTTTTTTTCTAAATGTAGTTCTATAAACAATAAATATTCTTGCTATAAATAAATATTTGTAAAAATTTGGAACAAATAAACCTAGTGCAGTATTAAATGTACCCGTCACAGAAAAAAAAAAAGCATTTATCTAAAATAGCTGTTTCTGAGATTCGGAAAAATAATTATCACTATTTATTTATTTATATAATTGTTGAATCTTTTAATAATGCAATATTATTATTCTATATTTTTGTCGTTTAGAAAAGTAATCATTATGAACAACATAACAGTGCGTGATTTTTGAAGGTAAAAAAAGGTTATGTATTTCGTTCATCTGTCATCAAGAACAATGAAGAATTCCATTATGTTAAATTACTAATACGATATTAAACTGTTGCCAACATAAAGCACAATTAAAACAACAACAAAAAAAAGTATGTAGTTAAGAACATGCATACAAGTGGTTTGTACATCACGAATTTCAACTTGCCGTGTTAAATGAAGGGCTTTTATGTAGCTAACAGCGGGCGAGAGGTAGATTCGCATTTAGTTAACAACCCTTTCTTTTAAATGTATTCTTCATTTTCAAAATGCTTGCGTGACGTCTTTTTTATTTCGCTTGAGGAGTTCGAAAATAGAGACATTTAGGAGGCGTCCATTTTTGCCGCAATTTTATGACTACAACATAAAAGCGCCGAGCAATGTGTTTAACCGAAAAATCAAAACAAGAATTAGAAATAGAATAATAAAAAGAAGAAAGTAAAGAAAAAATAATTAAAAGTCCCGGCAGTTCGCCAGATGGCGCCCATTTTTGTTGATCGTTTCTTCCGAGCGCTAATGAAGTCATTGAAAGGCCGGAGTTCCAGTTTCCTATTCAATGAAAACTAAAGAAAAATGGAAGTGCAGGAGAAAAAAAAATGGGGGAGGGGAGGGGAGAAGGGAACCTTATAAAAGACGCCGAAGATGATAGGAAGAATGGGAAATGTTTTTCTTGCTTTTTATTTTTACCGTAATAGATGCAAGTGAGGGACTGTATTTAAGAATCATGATTATAACTGTAGGTATCGTCAATAATATATTGTATTTTATTAAGTAGGCTAATTTTTTCTCTACTCTAATTTTTACTCTAAAATTCTGTTATGCAACCTGGGCCGCTAGTTGAAGGGGGTTGAGAGGTCAAAATTCAATGTGTTTTTTCTTTTAATTTGAAACAATTAAACAATTAAATACAAAAAAAGAGAAAACATTAATTAAACATTAGCAAAATATATTACCCTTCTCTCAGACAGATAGCATTATCATAACAACGTAATAGTATTTTATGTTTTAATAAAATTTGAAATGGAAAAATCTTTGGGGAGTAACCGTTATTTAAAAACTAAATTTAATGAAATCGGTTTTTTTAGTATGAATTATCTATTTTTATTTTGTTTTTTTAAAGCAAAATCTAGGATTCTTAACTTTAATCTGAAATACCTGCTTACTTCAGTTTTTTAATGGGATTCTTAAATAGAAATATATAAAATTATACGAGCTTTATTTTAAATTATATAATTCATATTCGAGGAATACATGCCAGGTGTGTGCGCCAATCTAATTACGAAATCCATTGCAAACAGTGGCATAACTGGGAGGGGGGTGGCGATTGGCAGATGTCTCGGGTGTGGAATGTTGTGGAATAAATTAGTTGCATTTATGTAAAATGTACTTTTCTTCAATTCTTATTTTCTAGAATTAAAATGAATTTTTTCTAACATTTTAATATCTCATATCTCGGAAATTCCCAGATTCAAATAATTATCTGATATCTGTACGCAAGTATCGCATCTGGTACTTTCAATCGAATCGAGAACGTTTGAAACTTGTAAGGAAAAACAGGTAAATTGCATTAATATAAACAAATCATGCGAATATTTGATAAAATTACATTCAACCTGGAATCAGACTGAATAAATATAATTGCAGAGGGTGATATTTTTATTCATTAAACATTTACTTAATCAGCAAATATATATCAACCATTTCAAAACAGTTTATTTAGAATTGCAAAAAAT
>JAPMOR010004323.1:42020-97844 GCA_026543865.1 Argiope aurantia | reverse complement strand
GAATAAATTTATTTCGTTCTAGGTTCGAATCAAAACAATAAAAAAAAAAGACACTTTTTGTCCATAAAATTAGTGTTGGACTCGGAAAACGCTAGGGTTACAACTATGATTACATCTCTGCCAAACTGGTTGAATTCTTCTCTTGACATTTAATTGCTTCAGAATATCGATATTGTATGATTAATCGAACAACTTCTCTACAATTAAAAACAATCTCATTAAACTCCTTGGCGGATATAAAGTTCATAAAAATTTGAAGTATTTCCATGTGCCGATATTTAATACTGAATTCTTTATTTCATTTTCTTAATGCAGAACTATAATCTCATTGTTTTCCATTTAATTTCAAAGTAATAATAGTGGACCTTTTAAAAATTAATTTATCCTCTTTATTATTTAGCATTTTAAAAAAAAATTGTTTCATTTACATTGTACTCATATTTTTTAAATATTTTTAATGACTGCGGCATCGATTGCAGAGTTATTTTCTTAAATTTAATCTGATGGAAATAGTTTCCGAACTCTTAAAGTATATTTTCTTTAATAACTATGCAACAAAAAGGTTCCAATAGAGCCTTACCCTAGTTGAGTTTTCAATTTAGTATTAAAATAAAAAGAATAATCCATAATCGACAATAAATATGGATGTTTTTTTATAAAAGATATTATAATATATCATAGAAATGCTTTAAAAAATCTTAAATCGTATCGAAAGTTTTTGGTGAATTTTTGTTTAACTTGCCCAGGAAATGTTTGCTATATTTTTGTTCTTTTAAACGACTGAAAAAGACTTAAATGAGAAATTTATATAATTATTTTGTAGAATATTTTGATATATTAGAGAAAACATAAGACGAATATGTATTCCAAAGATTTGTTAGAAGCTGAATAAGTTTGCCGGTGACCCCTGATACGCATATACTTGGAGGGTTCTCTGAAATAATCACTTGTAACTACTAACAAATCGACAAGTACATTATATTTTAAAACATAATTTAAAACGCTTTTATATATCTTAACCATATGTTTTTTATAATTGCTGTATTAACTTTTTGATAAATAGCGTAGTTAATTTTTTGAGTAATTAAGCTATTTTGATCGGCTGATAGAGACTAATTACTTCAAAAGCATAATTATTTTGGTTGAATTCATCTTTCTCCCCTCTTATGAAATTTTTTATTGATAGAATAACGAAAACAGTTTAAAAAAAAAGAGTGGGACTATGTTTTGTTATTTGCCCCGGGCGCCATTTTATGCAGGTGAGCCTTTGATTGCAAATGATTAAAATAATTCAAGTTTCAGCATAAGTAACGCGTAACTAAAACCATATGTTTCATGAATGTTATTTTTTCTCATGACTATCATGCAGCTTGAATTAACTCCATTATGAGTCTGAACTTTCAACTCTAAGTCCAGAGGGAAAAGGGGGGGGACTGAAAATAGAGAGGAAAAACAAATATTGTAAAAAGTCTTGCAATGATATAATTATTCTCATAAAGATAAATTACGAAGCGAAAACAACTTAGCTATAATTTGCAGCTTTCGACGACCGGCTGATCCGTCGAAGAAATGTCACTAAAACATTAATGTAACTTGTTCTAATTAGCTTTTCAGTAAAGTAATTTTAAACTTAATTAATTAAGACTTAATTTAAACTGAAGTAATTTTAAACAAATTTTGATCGATATATTATTTTGGAAGCTTACGCCGTTCTGTTCATTTTATTATGTATTTCTCTTATTTTCTATCAGCTCTCCTAAAATTCATAAAGTATGAATACACTCTACTATTTTTAGCTTAATTTCTAACCTAAAACATCATAAAATTTAACATTTTCTTCATGTAAGCAATATATTTTAAATATAAATTTAATTCTTTTACAGATTCTTCTCGGAATTTAGTAAATGTATCTCTTGCTTTGCCAGTGATGATATAAGTTAAGGAAAGAAATTGAATTTCAATATTTTATTCATTTCTGTAGGTTTTGTAAAAAACGTCGATAATTTTTCTACTTGACATGTCAATAAATTTTAGAGTAGAACAAAAACAAAACAAAAAAAAAATTGTTTTATTAGCGACTTTTATCAATAACTTTGGTATTCTAGCTGAATTCTTATATTTTTTATCATTCAGGATATGTTAAGTATTCGTTCAGAATTCTTGTGCTTCTTTATATTCTTGTTGAAAAACATGCTAAAATATTTTTTTTTAATTTTTTTAAATGATACGGTAAAAAAATAGCATTATTGAAAATGTAATTTTTTTGAAATTTTATATCAAAATTATTTTTGTACTGTAATATTTTTGAAAATTATCGCCGATCATTTATTAAAAATTTTTTTAACTAAAATTTCAAAAATAAAAAAAACAAACTTTTAACTGTACATTTTCGCCCTCCAAGTTATAGATGTGAAAATTTTGACTCCTTATCAAGTAAGCCTGTAGAATGCCAGCACAAACACACACAAAGCACATTCATCTTTAATGTAAGTAAAAATAAAGATAACATCCGATTGTTTTAAAGAAATAATATTTTTCCAAATTTATCTTTTTGGCAGAAAATAAGCTGGATAATTCTTTCATGAACTTCATTCATAATAAAGCAATTTTTTTAAAAATCTTAAATATGCCGTTTTCATAAGATTTTTATTCTTTCTGTAGTGTGACTATAAAGTTTTGTGTTTAAGGTTAGAGAAAAAGAAGACTTTCCTGATGTAATTCATCATGCATGCGCAATTAATGTACCCAACAAAATTTTATTTTTAGATAGAAAGTGATGGATTATTTCATTCTTCTTAAAGCCATTAAATGTCTAAGAAAAAAGAGACAGAGAGAAAGGGGGGGGGGGGAAAAGGAATCGTTTATTTTCTAAAATGCCTATTAAAAATTTTTGGACGAATAGCATTTATGAAATTCTTATTTTCCATGCTATTTTAAGATTGCTTTTACATATATTTTTAGTGATTATTTGAAAAAGTGAAAAGTTGTTAATTTACCTTTAATCCTATTTTAACCTTTGAATTCTTAATATATAAATTATCTAAAATAAATGTGCATGGTTATTGTTTCCACAAAGTAGATTAATTAATAAAATATTATTAAAATTGTGAGATAAATGCCTGAAAATAAACAAGAAATACCTATGTTTTTATTATGAATAATCAAAAAGCTATTAAAATTTCACTTTCCTGAAAAAATCGCTTGCATTTTTTTTATGTGTGATTTGCTTTATATATAAATTGTATGTTGATTTTTCTATATTTTTTTTGTTGAAATCATAAAAATAGGACAGTTACAAAGAAATAGATATGTTTTATTTAAAATTCTTTAAATAAGGTTCTAATTCATATAAAAAAATATCCGTCTTAATGATTGAAATTTTGTTTAATTTCATTTGTTGCCTAGCAAACGATTTTGTCTATATTTCCCGTTGATAGTTCTTTTTATTATAATTATTATTATTATAATTTTTTAAAAATCGCCTGCTTATTTTCACTGGCGGTTTTATTCTTATTTAATTATTTGTAAAATTGCATTTAATCTAATCTACTTGCTTGGGAACTTCCATAGAAATATTTGCAAATATTTCTATGGAAGTTCTTATCTTTCCTTGTGCTATTAATTAAAAATTAAATCTGCTGGTAAAATACTTGCAGGGAAGAAAAAATAAAACTGCTAGCTTCTTATCGCAAATCCATATGCTTATTAAAGAACCTCAAAATTACTAAATATTAATTCTAGTGGCATCGCGTCTTTAAGTATTTATTTTTATTTTATTAGTGCGTGATTATTTTCTTGTACATTTGTGAAGCTCTTGAATTTTTCTTTTCTCGATGAACATGATAAAAACGAATGTTTCCCTTGCGGTTGCTCTCCCCACCCCCCTCCCATCTTATGCATTGTGATTATCAAAATTATAGTTCATTAAAATGTTGGTACGATTAAGAGACGGGTAGGGGGAGGGGGAGCATTATCTTTGTCATTCTACGAAATTTAATCGACTTTTAGAAAGTAAAGCAAGAATTACTCTAATTTGAATAAACTCGTTTTTGCAGCAAATACCCCCCCCCCCATTTTTATTGTAATTGTCATCTTGATATAAATATTAAGATTTTTTTTGTAGAAAATATGTAATTAAAATTCGACGAACGTTTAAAATGGGAAGATAGAAACAAATTAAAAGATCTATTTAGTCTTTTTCGGCATTATATTTTTATCATTTTTTTAGCTTAATTAAAATCATTTGAATGAGTAAATTTGACCTTATTTCCCCTTTCAAAATATCAAATTTTGGATGTTTATCTCATTAAATTTGTTAGATTTTGAATTTTTTCTGGCTTTTACGTGGACAAAATTATCTGTATTATTGCTAATTCTAAATGCGTTGTGCTTAGTGCGAGATATATATCCTCTTTTCTCTATTATGTGTAAAACTTTTTAGAACATCCTGAAATTTACACACATGGTCTAAAAGCTGTTGAAAATTTCGACTAAATAAAACTGTATCGACTAATAAACTTTGTATCTCTTCTGAAAGTTTCATTCTAATGAAGGCTGTTGACATTTATTTTTTGTAGGAATATTACAAATATTGGAGCAGAAGGAATATTACAAATGTTCTTGAATTATTGGAGCAGTTTAAAAATTTATGAAAAAATTGTTTTGAAGCGTATTACTGATGAAATCGTTAAAATCCATTGACAGTATAGAAATATTGTTCATAATTTGCATAAATCGCAATAGTGTTTTGCTTATTTTATTAGTTATTATTTTATTACAGCTTATGTTTTCATAGTTTTGTAGCATTTTAAAAGTAACCTGTTTAATCTGGAGGTTAAGAACCATGAGTTCAAAAACTCCGTGACATATTTCTCAAATTGACAATTTTAAAAGTAAAAATCTTTTTTTTTTAAATCGTTTCTTCTTTTCGATATTTGTTACCTGTAAAAGCACGAAATTCTTTATTGCTTTAAGTATTTGGTCATTTCATGAGAAAATTGGTAAATTCATTCACAGCATAAAGTGTACTTGCATATTCACTTGATTTCTATACGTTATTCGGATATAAAATAACAAATTTCTGGTATTGAATTCAGTTTCATAATGATGCTTCATTATGAAGAAGTGAGTGCATAAATATTTTAACTTTGTTTCTCATGTTCACATATTTAAAAAAAAATGAATTCTTTCAACCGTTAAAAAAGAGCCACTTCTTTTAACTTCTTCACTTATTTTAAATTTTTCAAACATTATAACAAAACTTACACATAATATGATATTCATAATTTAAACAAATATTAAACTTTAAATTGTAATTCCGAGAAGCACATTCCTACCCTTCAAAGTGCGTTTGTGCCCAAATGCGATAGCTGTAAATCCATGGATCTACCCTGTAGAGGGTCAATACAAACAAATATATTCATATTTATTTTATTCCATATGTTTTACTGTATGAATGATATATTTAAGTATATACACACATAAATTATGTAAAAATGTGTAATTATTTAAGCTTTAAAAATTTTGTAGTCATTCGAATTCTGACGTACGTTAACTTCTGAGTTCTACATGCTTTTATTTTCGCATATTGATCAAAATGCGGTATCAGCAGCTTCCTCTTTGAAATTATATACTTTCTCGTGCATTACTTCCTATTTTCTGCCTTCCTAGTCGGTATGCTGCGCTTTGCTCTTCATACATTTCGACAAAAGAAATCTTAATATATGAAAATTTCTCAATATTTTTAAAATTAGGAAGAATAAAAATTGTTAACCAGTTAACTGCGGAATTTATTTTTAGAAGCAATTTTTTTAAACTCAAAATCAAGCAATGCCGTATGTACATGCCGAACGCATGATTGCACAATAAATTTTGCGAAAAAATCATAATTAAGCGAATAAAATTTAATTTTATTCGATAAAAAAATTAAAAAAATAAATCCCGCCAAAAATTAAAGATAAATCCCCCACGATGTAGATTGTCGTACATACACATCGAATTTTTAATAGGTTAAAGAACTCCGTATATAATTTGCATATATAATGATATATTTAATATAATTTAAATCTCAATTTTTATCTTAAATTAGCCCATGTTATATTCTAAAATGTTCTTATTTCCCGATTCAAATTCCACTTCCAAAAATTATTTTTAACATGCGCCCTAGAAAACTGACGACTTGCTATTTCGGGAGTGAAGGGATAAAAATCCTCAATGCCTACGACATTCTTTGAAAGATACCCAAGATTCCCTTTCCTAAGTCGACACGTAACAAAGAAATAGTTAAAAGAATCTCTGGGTAAAATCACTTAGAGAAAAATTACTGTCAGTTTGCTCTTGTGTCACGGTGTAATGAAAGGCATTTTTTTTTTTTTCCCATGCTCTTCTGGTGTACAAAATATGCTTCCCTTGGTAAAATATATTAAAATGTCAATTCATTTTTCTCTTTTCAACCAGAATTTGCCAAAATTATATTATTATTATTATTATTATTAATCCGATTTAAATCTAATTAATTTTCTATTTTTTTATCTTAAATTAGTCCATATTACTTTCTAAAATTTATTTCTGTATTCGAGTCTCACTTTTTTTTATTTAATTGATTTTAACATGTGCTCTAAAAATTTGATCATTGCAATTCTCATAATCGGAGCCAGAGGGGTAAAACTCCCCAACGCCCGAGCATTCCTTCCAAAGATACCTAAGATTCCCTTTCCTAAATCGATACATGTCGTAGAAAACCTTATAAGAATCTCCTAGTAAAGGTATTAAGGGGAAAATTTCTACCACTTTCTGCTTGTGTCCCGATATAAACGGACGCGTTTCGTCGGTCATCCCCGTGTACAAACTATGCCTTCTGTGGAAAAATAAACTTAGCTCCAAATTTATCTTCTCGGCCATGCCATTCATCTGCAAAATTGTTATATGATAATCGGTGCGCGTATTTGCAAAACTGTTAAATAAACTTGTTTTTATTAGTGTTTATATCTTGAAAATACTTTATTTAAAAAAATTAGAAATGTATATATATTTCATGTTAAAATAATAATCTTATGTTCTTTCTTTTTTGTTATAGATTTGATCAAATGACAACTGGCCCTAAAGCTTGTGAACCCGGTGAGCAGATTATTTGAAAACAGATGTTGACAACTCTTCCCTCATCTTATTTGTACAAAACACATGTTGTCTATTTCCTACAGATGATTCTACTGTTCCCCATTTCTTCATACATTTGGAATCTGAAAAGGTTTTACTGTGAGCTATGGTTGTATCGTCAAGAATGAATCCAATATTTTCTAGTTTATCCATTTTTCGCTCCATATTTTTCAGTAATTTCCAAGTATATAATGTTTTTCCTCTATTTCATTCTGTTTTTGGTATATTTTATGTGAAAATTTCCACATCTAAAATATTGCCGATGAGCATTTTTTTATAAATAATACTTAAATGATGTTTGTTTAGTCAAAATGAACATATTTTCGACTTGTTCTCTGTGGGAGAACATAAAATTATTTGTTTACATTGACTGTCGTCTTCTAAATCGTTTGCACTAGAATTAATTTACTAGATTTATTCCAATCTAGTAACTTACTATGTGTATCAGTTAAAAAAATTTTTTTGGTCAAATGTTTCATTTTTGCTTGATTAAGATTCTTAAAAACAAAATAGTTATACTTCCAAAAAAACAAACAAAAGCCTGTTTGTTTTTTACTGATATTTTTTAACAAAATCTTTTTGTTAATGAGTATCAGAACAGTTCTATTAAAGTTGTAGTTAATTGAATACAATTGGTTTGATTAACTTATTGTTTGTATCTCAGTATAACCCATCTCATTTTTATATTTTCATATCTTTTTATACAACTCCATATTCGTTTCTTTTATAAGTACTATTCTTCCTAGCAATGTGTTTTAAACTTCAAAGGTGTAAATAATTATTTAAAAGTATTATGCAATGTTGATATTAATGAATGAAAGCAGATATTACTTAATTTCTCAGAGGCCTATATTATATAAATTTGTAACAGATATGTTCTAACGTTTAAAAAATGTTTCAAAACACAGTTTGCACATTTTTATATTACATTATTAAAAGTCATCTAATTTTTAGAATTATAATTTATCGCTTAGAAGATATAATTTATTTACTTTATAGAATCTGATAAGAATCTTCAAAAAATGAATAATTTACACCTTTTAGAATTCTATGCTCCACATATCAATTTTTGTTGTCTACCTCTTTTTTATTCTTAACGGAGATTAGCACGAACAGACCTAGCATGGTAACTATTATTACTTGAAATCCCAAATAAGCCAGCCATTCAAAGAGATATTTTAACATAAAATACATCTGGTTACATGAAAAACAAAATGCAGTTTTCACAAAAGTTTCATCTACCCATAATCTAGAAAAGTCATGTTAATAACGGTTGTAATATTTTTGACACATCCTGTAAATAGGTAAAAAAAAAAAAAAAAAAAGTAGGAACTTGCGAAATAGATTTTTAATTTTTTAACAATATTAATACGCCGTTCACTGTATTATGATTATATGCAATTTTGCAGAAAACTAAATTTTATTACTGTTTTTTCACGTTTCTGTGAATGAATTTCTTAAAATATATATAATGTAAAAGAAAAGGACGAAAATAAATCTGAAACATTGACTAACGAGCAATTATGTGTTGCCAAATATAATAATAATATGCAATATCGAAGGAAAAAAAATGAATTTTATTACTGTTTTTTTTTTTTCTTTTTTTTTTTCCTTTACATTTTTGTGAATGAATTTTTTTCAAAAAGATATAACGCAAAAGAAAAAAAAAAAAAAAGAATCCTACTGGAATTGACGTAATAAATCTGGAGTATTGACTAGCGAGCCGACTATGTTTTGCCAAATATATTGGCAGTAATAATTCAAGTACGATTAGTCACTTAAGTATTGATTAGTCACTTAAAATTTAAATCTTCGTATATTTCGTTAGGAATACTCTTCTAAAAATTAATGTGCATTTCTTGTTAAATTTATTATTTTTATTATTAACTAACTAGAATTTTATTTCAAATATATAAATACAATTCAGAAAAGATATAAAAGCTTGATTTCTAGAAAAGTGATCAGTGAAATTTATAAAAGATATACCAAAAATAAAATGGCACAGATACAGGAAATCGGAAATTTAAAAATGAAAACCGCAAAATTTATCAGCTGCCGACTTATTCTTGATAGAACATCTGCCACTCTATGTAGCTCCAACTATCTTTTAAAGCTTCGTTTCTACTATGTGGCAAAATATTTTAAAAGAAGATAGATAATACATGATTAATTGGACAGACAAAAAAAAACAAACAATGGCTTTCCGCGGTTTTGTAGGACCAATCTTTAAACAACCAAACCTGTGTACGTCACAAATTCTTCAAGAGAGCTCCGGTTCTTATTTCCAAGTACAATATACGACCAAAGTCGTCCTCAAAAAGGGCATCATTTGTGTTTAAAAGTTTCGTTGAGAAGTTTAAGATTTGGAAAGAAATTTTATTGTTGTATATAGTAGCAATATTATTTATAATATATATATATATATGAATAATTATATGTTGTATATTTATGTAGTATTTATGGTGCTGTCAGTTTTATTTCATGGAAAAGTTCCTTAAACCTATCTAAATATCATTTTTCTCATAAATCTTGTAATAAATATAGGTTGAATTCTACAATTTATTAGATTTTTTTTAATGTGTTCACAGTATCTGTAAAATGAAACTAGGTTATAAAATTAATTGTACAACTTATACTTTATGCTAAATGTTTCTTGTATATATAAGTTTGTATATACAAGAATCTAATATACCTAAATGCTTCTTGTATATTATCATTTCACCTCAATTATTCTAATAATTATTTGGTTCCATTTTGAAAAGCAAATTTTTCGATTGTAAAAGCATTAATTTTAATTGATATATTTTAATCATTTAATAAGAATAATTCGGTTACCTTTTTAAATTAATTATTGTTAATAAATTAGATTGAATTTTCATTGAAAAAAGTTTGGTGTTGCTCTCTACAATAATTATTTAAATGTTGCTTTTAAAACTTTTCTAAAAATTAATTTTCATTTTCTCTTCTAGAATTAATTTTCATTTTCTCAGTCAATTTTTATTAATTTTCTACTTTTTTTTTAATTTTTTTTTTCTAATTTTTCCCCGCTATTTCTTCTTGCCTCATATTCAATTGTTCTGAAAATTTTAGAACTATTTTGCATTATTTATTATAGATATAATACATGTTATCTGTATTTTTGAAGTTACGATTTTATCTTTCTCTCTAATTTTTAATTTAAATCCCTTATATATCTGAAAAATTTTCTAATATAAATTTGAAGATGTTTCTTTCACATTTTTAAAAGTGCCTTACTGAAAATACTGATTTTGTTGGACTTCAAATTTCAAAAATTGTTGGAGATTTGTAATATGTAATCGCTCAGGTTTTAATTTTGTATGTAGTCTCAGAAATTTTATTGTGAGAAAAAGAATCAAAATATTATAAATAAATGTTTTGTACATAGAAAAAAAAAACTGTTGTCTTTTTTTTTTTCTTCATATGTTGTATAATTGGTGTATTTTAATGTTTAAATTAATATCTTGAAATAGATATACAGTGCCTGGCTTTATTTTTATGTAATTCAAATATCTTCTTATCCATTTCACAAACAAACTACGTGGTGCGTAAATCTGTATAAAAACAATTGAGTATTTAATTTTAAAAAAAGTCTTGAAAGTGATTCAGTGATGAATGTTACTAGTAGTTTAACTTTCATTTGCATGTTAAAAAATCATATAGAATAATATCAGACTTTATCAGTATAATTGTGTGCGGATACGAATGTATTGGATAAATGAAACTTGGCACATACTTTTATCCTCAAACTTTTGTTAAAATACCTCAACAGATATGCAATTTATCTGCATGCATAGAAGTGTAATAATTTAAAATATGAGTGAATTAGATGCTTAAAATCTATTATATAGTCTTAAAATCAAACGTAGTGATTCTAAACTAACTTTCAAGCAAATCCTTTTATGAGAATCATTTTTTTTTTAATGGGCAATGACTTTTCTTTATTTTATGACGAAGCTAAACACAAAGCGGGATATATTTAAAGATATGCAAAGAATTTGAAGTTGTATTAGATTCTCGTTTTAAAGTCAACATTAGGGCTATTTTGGAAAGTATCTCTTTATTTTAAACCTCGATCAGATGACAGAAGATGACACCTGAGTTAAGATCTCCTCTCCAAACCTCCATGTCACACCAATATGAATGATATTCGACTCACGATATCAGGTTTAACAATCAACAGACCCTCATGCAAAGTGGATTTTTAGTGAGATCAAGTCTCGAACCTGAAGTCCTGGAATCCCGTGGCCGTGGCCTTACTACTAGGCCACCGCGGCCCTTGAAATTGGAGGGGGAACACCCATACTGATAAAACTAAAAAAAATAAAAATTAGGAATTTAAAGTGGTGCATAGTATCCAATTTCTGCCTAAATAATGATTGGCAACAAATCATCGAAGAAGAGATTTGTTATGTAAAGTATATTGATGATAAATGAGTAATGCTCATGTACTGCTCGCCATGTTGTGGTGTCGGACAAATAATAGTGATAATTTTGCTCATCGTTTTGCCTAAAAGTCGAAGGAAGATTGACTAAATGCACCAATCACTTGCGCTCAAGATATTTTACAATAATTAATCGTTAATCCAGTGGCGTTTCAAGAGATAGAAATGGGATATTGATTCCTTAAGTGCCATAAGAACAAAACATTAATGCGCTTATGACAGTTTTTTAAACAGTTGATATACCCCGAATGAAGGTTATTTAAAACACAGTATTAAGTCATGTTCCAAATGCCATTTATTCTTTCTAACATGGCAAAAGATTGTGCGGGGGGGGGGGCGAAAAAACTTTGTCCTGGGCGCCAGTTATCCTCACTACGCCCATGCACTAATCCGATATTTTGTGCTGTTAATGATCACTCCGACGCAAACCGTATGCATTCACTGGGTCATAACTGTGGACCATGGCTCCGAGTTAGTAGTGTGAAATAGATTTTGGATATCAATTTCTTACAATGGCGTTTTTTGGGGTATTTCCATATCTGTAAACAAAAATAAAATAGTTTCAAAAGTTTATTTGTTTCTGCGCGTATTTAAAATTAGCTGAATAGCTTTTTTTCTTGATATAATTTCTTCTTTTTCAACTTTGGAAGGAGGTAAGAAAAAAAAATAGTATCCAAACTTGAGATATCTCTGAAATCCGGGGTAGTGATTTTCCTGAAGCTTTCTTTCATACTGCTTAGCAAAGGTTATATTCCTTTCCCTCTCTTACGTTTAAAAAGCGTGAAACTTGAGTCGAGCCATAAATGCCACAACTACTCAGATTTTTATTTTCAGAGCTGGGTGCTTGAGCATTTCCTGCTTCGTAATATGACTATTCTGTATATTGAACGTCTATAATCAAAATGATTGAAATTTAAATATGAAATTGAATTATAATTTTTAATAACTTAACGCCTATAATTTAGTAAGGAGTTTGGATAGACCAACTTCTACTGTACAAAATTTCGTTCAAAATTTGAACGAGGTCTACAAATTTACTGTTAAAATCGCACACCAAATTTCATCCGTCTACCTTTAAGAGTTTTGAATTATTATGTTCACAGACAGGCTGACATTATTCCAAAAATTATGTTTTTCGGATTTCTGGTTTTTCAGAAATCTGAAACGTGGAAAATCGTCAAAAGCTCGAGTTCAAATTTTTTTGACGATTGCAATGCGTTCTCTGTACTTATTTCTTATAGAAGATAATGATAAAAAAATTTTTTTTTTCAAGCTTATAATAAAACCAATGATTTTTCTTCAACTAATTTGATTATAATAATTTTTGTTCTAAATAGCTTTTTTTAATGGAATCATCATAATCAATAGGCATCTGCTTACTGAAGTTCATATATGACCTCGTGTAATGAAAGGTAAAATTTTCTCCTCTTTTCGAACCAAGTTTCAAAAACTAGGGCTGTCCGTGTTTTTTTTTTTTTTTACAGTTAGAGCAATAACTTAACAATAGTAAATGAAGTTATACTGAAAGTGATCAAGATAACTGATATCAGATGGATATGACCTCATTTTGAATGACTTAAATGCATTCATTTTTCAAAAGAGTGTATTTCAAAACGAATAACAAATGACAAGTTTCGTTTTGCGATAAAAGAATGAAAAAAAAAAAAAAAAAAAGGAGGGCTGAGAAGAAAAGAAAGGAAAAAAAGAGTCCCAAACCCGTTCTCGATTCCGACACGCTTCGAAGAAGGGGTACTCTGATGATGAGATCACTGGAATCAAGTAAAACGTCACGTTAACATACTTTTAATATACAGCGGAGGAAGATGGCCACGGGTGAAGTTAAGAAATAATAATAATAAAAAAAGAAGCCAAATGACTGAAGAGAAAACAGCACGGCGTAACATTACGCAATGGAAGAGCAGGGAATCGAAATTTTTGCACTGGCTTGAGCCTTCTACCTGGCAGGCCGAACACACACATCTCCAGAGCCACACACGTTGGCAGGGGACCACCCAGGTCGTAGAACGGTTAAAGAAAGGGGATAGCTAAATTGAAGGTCTCCGGGGAGTTCGCACTGTTCTACGGAAAGTCCTCTGCTGCTCCACGCGGCATTGGGCCCACTTTATTATTGATATTCTCATCATTTAGCAGACGAATAATGACAGTCCCTTCAGGTAAGAGGAAATTTTAGGAGAATATTTGATGATTCATTCGCAGAAAAATAATTTTTTTTTTTTAGCTCTTAAACACTGTATCAGTTTGGAATTATATTTTGAATATTTGTCACTGAAATATACGGTACAGGCTGGATCGAATTAGGGCCTCTATCTACTATTAGGCTATGCAAATCCCCTCTTCTCTTTTTTCCTCTGTTTCCCAATTTGTTTTATTTTTATTTATGTAGTCACTATATAAGCAGTTTTAAGTTGCCAACTCAAATCACAAGACATTTAATTGCAAATTGCTTTCGAGTATTTTTTTTAAATTTATTTTTACATAACCTAAATATTTTTTCATCCATAATTTGTATCAATATTTTTCTTTTTGTTGCTAAAGAAAGAGAATACTTATGAAGAACTGTTGCTTTAACTCTGCACAATTATAGAAAAATACAAAAAGCAAAGTTTAAAAGAAAACAATTAACAATTTATATTGGGAGTAATTCTTTACTTTCGCTTTTTATTAATGAAAAAAATGTATTTATCCCAAAGTATTTATTAAAATTTTCTTATATATCAATATTTTTGAATAAAAATTGAACCACTTACAGTTATTCAAATATTGATAAATGAAATGCTATCGGCGATTTTTAAATATCGTTTGATACTATTGATATTCTCATTTTAATTAAAGAACTTTTATATTAGCTTAGCTATTCTCATTTCAATTATTTTGTTGTTGAAGAACAAGAACATATTTGAAGAATTGTTGTTTGGACAGAGCAGAACTCTAGAAGAACAATTAAACAAAAATTTAAAAGTAAAGTATTAATAATTTATATAGGAATAACTCTTTAACTTTGATTATTTTTATGTATTTTATTAATGAAAAATTAACTTATTACATTTAAATCTTTCTTTTATTACAATATTTGAATGAAATTGGAAGTAATAATAATACACTATTAGTGATTGAAATGTATAGAGAATATTAATTATCAAACGTTTTAAAACGTTCTTACTTTGTTGATATTTTTATTTTAATTAAAAAATGTTTCAGACGATAAAAGGATTTTGTGAATCTTAATATTTATACTAAAGTAAATTTCACATTAAAAATATTCGTCATGGAGTTATTATAAAAATATCGAATAATGCCTGGTATATCAACTAGTAATTCTGGCATATCCACTTTAAATTGATAATTTTTTTTGGATATTTTCGAATAACGGTAATAATGATAGAACATATGTTCAGATCTATCAAAAAATTATTAATTTGATAAAATCGAAAGTTGAAATGAGCGGCAGTTTTCTTCTTCCTTAAGAGAATTAGAAATCGAATTAGGTTTGTTATATTAAACTATACGGAAATATATTTCCTGTTCCAAGTTTTTTAAACATTTCTGGGAAAAGAATACATATTTAATTTTTTAACAACTAAAAATAAAGATATCTATTAGTTTTTTTTTTTTTCCAATATGGTTGAAACATTTATCTACCATTATTGATATAGTAAGAGATATACGCAATATAAATTTAAAATTTAATTTTAAAAAAATGTCAGGTCATCACAAAGATGAGTGACCAAGTTAAAACATTTAAATGTAAGCGAGCTCTTGGGGAAAAACCAGATGAAAAATGAATATCTAATGCAGTTTCCGACATGCAACATGAACAAATCCAAGTTTTGGAGAAACATGTAGAAAAGATTCTAAGCCTTAGACCTGATTTGAAACATAGTTTGATGAATTTAAAGCTCATTCGAAAAAAGTTTTCTTTTATTTTCTCAGCAGATTTATATTCAGAATGTAATCAAATGCAAATGACGGTAACTGAGACACAATATTTCTGGGATTTAAAAACAATAAAAATGTAGAATTGGAATGACTGATTTATTATTATTATTTGCCATCCGCTAATTATTTTTTTTCATACTTAACCGGTGTTATTTTTTTTTAATAAACCTTCGTTTCTGTAAGAATGGAAGCTTGTTTTTTCAGTCCACATAAATTGAGATCTTGTTGACTTGGTTCTTTCTGCCACTAACATCCGCATGCTAAGTATTGTGTTTGATTTTATTACAAGTTTTGAAACATTTTATATAGTAATTTTATCTAGCTCATTCAGAGATTTTTTCGCTGATATTGAGTTTCGTGATCGGAGGATCTCAAGTTCGAAACTGGATTCCTTTGTAGATGCACTGTGCAAGTTAAATTTGCTGAATTCAGGATTATTTTTTCCTTAATCTATGGGCCGCGGTGGCCTGGTGATAAGGTATCTGCTTCGGAACCGGAGGGTTTCTGGTTCGGGATCCAATTCCACTGAAGAATCCTCTTGTAACGTGTCTGGTGCACGTTAAATCCGTCGGGAACCAAACTTCCTCCCGCTGGCGTGGTGTGGAAGTTTGGAGAAGGGGTGCCATCGTCGTCTTTGTCATCGCGGTTCAAAACCAAGGTTCAAAATTACGAACTTCATCCCAAAATAACCCTAGTGTTGCTTTAAGACGGGGCCTTAATATAACAAAACTAAATTAAACTAAACTTTCCCTTTTCTATAATAGGAGATCTTTGTTCCATGTATGTAAATTTGGAGAGGGCGATTCATCAACTGCTTCTGAGCTGAGAGTGGATCATAAAAAGGCTGTTAAAAATTCTGTTAGCCTAATTATCAAATAATTAAATTTATAAAAAAATAAATTCTGTTAATTATAAAATATAAGAAAAAACTGATATATCGTCAAGTAAAATTGGACAGATTCCAATCAATTTCATTACCTTCACTTAATTGCTACAATACTGATGAACACCGAGTTTCTGCTTCAATAATAATGTATGAAAACATGATGTCTCTCAATCATAAGACATAATAAATAAATAACCACATAAGTATTTTCATAAATTATCAAATTAATAAAAATATCCCAAAATAAATTATTAACAAGATAAGTTACAAATGTGAAATTAATTGATAAGTTTATTAAAGAAGAATTCTCACAACTTGTATTGCTTTGGACCACTAAGTGCCTAAATCCACTAATGGTTATACAACTACCCGGAAAAGCCAGAAAAATCTGTTAGACTTACCTAATACCATACATAGCCCCCACGAACACGCAGAAGTACTGGAACATGACGTGGCATGGATTCGACTAATACTTGAAGGTATCCTGGAGCTAATTCATATCATATTTTAAGGTATTCCAGATATGTTTAATTATATTCATGTATAGGTGGCTAGTGAAAAGGCCCAAAGTCAAAAGAGTGTTCCTGGAAGCACTTGATAATATCTCTCAACTTGTGAAGGTACCCTGAAGGCAATTCATACCGCATTTCAAGACATACGAGATGCACATTCTATTCAGTACATTTCAAGGCATTCTAGATATGTTTACTAACGTTCATGTTTGGGGATTTAAGTGACCAGACGTGAACGTATTTTTGTCTAACATCAAAAGTCTATTCCTGGAATCACTTGATACCATCTCTCAACGTGTGAAGGTATCCTGGAGGCAATTCATACCACATTTCAAATCATGCCAGATGCACACTCTATTCAGCACATTTCAAGGCATTCCAGATATGTTTAATAATGTTCATATTTGGTGATTCAAATAACTAGTGGAAATGCCTAAAGTAAAGTGGAGTGTTCCCGGAGCCAATTGGTAGCAACTCTCGAGGTGTGAGGTGTCCCATAGTTCTAATGGAATTGCCCAAATTCATCGGAATGCACATGATATGTGTAGGTGAATGGGCGGGATGTTTACGTACCTATCACGTGTTAGAGTTATTTCTAGACCTATCAGGGCTCTCATATTACGCCAATCACGTACGCCCATTGGGCTCCCCCATATTGAAAAGTTTTACCTGATATATAGCATCAACGAATTCATGCGGTTGTCTCAATACCCCTACACGTCCATTCTCCAGATACAATTGGAAAAGAAACTCGCCTAATAAAGCGATGTGTTTCCAGTCACCAACTGTCCAATAGCGGCTGGCGAGTCCAAAAGAGAGTAGTCAACACCTTTACTGAAACCCATATCACTAGTAATCCGTTGGAAAGTTCACACAATTCAGTGGAGCGTCAATAGCAGGTGGTGATACTCCAGTCCTGAAATGCGTAGCAATTTGAAGAATTGTTGTAAATCTATTTCTTTTCATAGTGAGTTTGACGCTTGAATGAGTTTTATTCTCAACCAGTTACAACATCACCAAAAAGAGGATTGAGCATATCCGCAAGTGTGCATATGTGGACGTTATCATCCACGGGACAAGTACTAGCACTTGTACAGTTTCCGCGCATGCATGGTCTTATTATATTACATGGAGCTGTCAGAATGTAAGCACTTCTTAAAGTTTAGTTATCGATGGTTTCTTTCTAGGTCTTCTGCCGGCCGCACCAGACTTTTACAGTACACTATCGCCTTCGAAAATCTAAATTTCGTTCCCTATCTGGGGGATGTGTTTCATCTCTAATGCGCCTACTTTAATGCCATATTTAAAATCTCTTAACTCGTGTTATTATCCAATCTGAGAGCTTTGCCATACACATGAGAAAATTCTCTTATATAGGCTCTGCCAACTACATCTCGTTATGCTGATCGGCTGCATAGATCAGTTATTTCCATATGCAAGCCTGTATCATTTTCTTTTTAGCTCTTCAGTGTATATACTTTCTATTGTTATATTTTAAACGTATTTGAGAGTATTAAAAAATAAACCGAGCTGATGCCTCCTCCCAAGTTCGGATTATCTAACAGGTGAAATAGGTAACTGCTGTGATCCCACAGTTTTAAGGAGCCTAAGGTCTGAAGATATCTTTCGAATAATTCCATGCGAATATAATTTTTTGCTTTAATTTGATTTATAAGAACCATATGCTAGAGCATATTCACATTCAAATCGAGTTAAATTTTCTTCTAAAATTGCAGAATATTATGTTTTACGTTTTACACACTTTTCCACAGTTTGCAAAATGACAGCTCCGTTAAATTTTGTCTTTCAGTATTTAAAATGAATTTAAAAGATTTTCCTTTCACCATTTTGTTTAAATCTGCTTTTAATTTTTCAAACGCCGAATATAGAAATCGATTCTCTTTACAGTGATTTGCAATAAATCGTATGTGTGTGTATGTATTTTTTAGTTTGTCGCAGTATTTGCCACTAAAAGTACGTATATATTTATTAAATTAAAATAGTAGAAAAATAGTTGATTTTGGAAGTTCGGAGTGGAAAAAAAAATCATCCAAAACTTACATTTCTTGTGAACCTCTGTAGAATTTAATCTGGCGCTGCCTTCCTGTTTTCTTAGCATCAGAAGATTCTAAAGCTCGCATGTTTATCAATATTATTAAAGCGTGAATTTTGCATTTCGATATCTACTTTAAAAAATTTGACACTTTCTGTACATATACAAGACATTAAAAAATAAAGCGTTTTGCATCTTAACTTAAAAAAAATAATCAGCAGGTGTGGTGTCCCAAAAACTTTCTCGCCTACTTTTAAATAAAGATATTATACTAGTACACGCCTTACTTTATATTGGCGTACAATAGCTGCGAAATACTAACTTTTTGCATCAATTTGGTATTTTTACTGAATTTATCGCGTGATCCTTGGCGAATTATTTGGCGATTAATCCCTGGCATGCGATTATTAGCATCCAAAAATCAAATCTGTGAATTCTCAATTGATTGAAAAAAAGATTTGACACAAAACCTGTCACAAAATCCCTTACACAATTTGATTTATTTAAGCCATTACGTTTTTGAATTATAACATTTACATGTTCCTGAAAACACAGACAGTCAGCCTGTTATTGGTTTTGTCTCAAACCTTGACATGTGTCTAAATTATAGATGCTAAATCTGTGAACCAAATCTTATGTATCTAGACCTCTTCGTTTTGCAGTCATCATATTAACTTATATTCGGACAAACGGACTTCCTCTGAACAGATTTTACTCATAATTTAATAGAAATCAGCAAATTTAGTGTAAAGATCGTATACCGAATTTCAACCGTCTAGTTCATAGCGTATTTGAGTTATCTTTGTCACAGACAGACAGATGGACATTTTCTAAAAATGTGTGCTTCGAACTCAGGACAGTTTAAAATGTGGAGATTTGCCAAAAGTTCGAATTTTTTTGCGATCACTATACTTTCTCTATGTTTCATATATAAGAAAATAAAAAAGAAAGAAAATTAAAGAAAGGGGGGAGGGTGAAAAAACGTTGTTCACGTCTTCTAGTGAATTTTTCTGTCAACAAGATGACTCAAATGAGAAATATCCTCTCTGCTGTCTTCGCTTTGATGGATGACCCTGCCTGGCATATTTCACCCGCAAAGGATCCAAAGACAAATCAAGCCTCTATTTTCAGCTCCAACCTTATGAAGCGGTTTAGAGTTCGGAAATAACTGTCATACCAGCGGCGAAAGAAAAAAGAAAAAATCGAAACTTGTCGCTAAAAATAAAATGAGTTTTTACATTTAGATCATTTTTAAAGTCTCTTTTCTGTCCATTTTTTTTTTTATTATTTTATTTTCTCACATACGAAGTATACAAGAAGACAGCATTGTAATCGTTAGAAAAGCCAGACGCAGCTCTTCACATTTCAGACACCCCAAGTCCGAAAAAGAAGATTTTTGGAATTATATCTGTCTGTGAACATAATAATTCAAAAACATTTTAAGTTAGAAAATCGACGTGTGGTGGTTCTATGGCATTTGCGCTCGATAAATTTCCCCCTTTCCGCTCAAGTGTCAAGAAAGACTACCACATTATAAACTTTATCTTTGCATGTAAGATTTGGCGATTTTACAATGTACGCCAAATGGTAATCAACTCGCTATGAATGAGAAAGATACTCCTTGTTTCTGATAACGAAACGGAACTTCCTTGAGAAAAATGCTGATGACCCTTACCACGTTTCGAACGAGTGTTGAATATAATAAATATAAAGTGTGAGAAATTTGCTTTAAAAATGTATTTATTAAAAGGAATACTTTTATAATTTTCCCACACGGAAGACATTTATAAAAATTATAATTCTGATGTGCATAATACAAATTTAATCTAATAAAATGAATTATAATTTTTAGTTTTATGAGGATTTAATCTTTATCTCTCTTACGGTTTAACTTTATTTAACAAAATGAAAAAAAAATACATAGAAAGGGCTTTAAATTCAAATTTAAATGGATATCAATAATGTTTAGTTCTTTCTATATGTATGTATGCTTTTATGTATATATATTCCACAAGCTGATACTTGAAATGAGCTAATGTATTTTTAAAGTTAGAGCTGTTCAAATAAGTTTTTTTAAAAAAATAATAAGCTTTTTGGCTGGCTAAAATAAATGATAGGAATCATATTAATAATTTTAAAAACAGCTGCTGGTTAATTCTCAGGAGGAAAAAAAAAAAAAAAAAAAAAAAAACATTTTCAATAAGAAAATATTGATGATTACTGAAATTCCTTCAAATCTGAAATATATTACTTCATTTTCTAGCTTATTTACTGTCAGATTTAACTATACATAATCCTATGTACCGGAAACGACATTTAAATGCAACATCTAAACGGCTACATAAAAAATAATATGAAAATAATAAAAATGCATTAGAAATTTTTAAAAAAATGAATATAATTTCTTAATAATTCTTTTTCAATATTTTACAATATGCATTATATGGTCATTAACATTTAACAAAAATAAATAAAGAAAGAAAGAATAAACTAACTGCAAAAATTTCTGTCTCTGACATTCAGCATAGTCAAAATTGTTCCGCATTTCTGAAAGCTTATCATCAATTTTTGTTCATTTGTATGTAACTAAAATTTTTTAAAAAGTTTGAAAGTTTCGATTGAATAACTTGGTAGGAACGTTACTTTTTTCAAAATAGAAATTATGATTACTTCTATATAACCAGGAATTGAAGAAAAATAGTTGTAAAATATATTGTTTCACAAATGCTAATACACATTAAAAAGTATTTTTTAAAAGTTTTTATGAAAGCAGTAACCAACTTAATTTTATAATTCAGATTTATGGTTGCTAAATTTACTTAGCTTGTTAGAGATCGCTTACTCACAAGAGCATATGTAACTTCAAATTCTATTGGACATGTAACATTTACTACTGTTCTAAAAACCTTATACTATTCCGCTTTTTATGGAATGCATCTCTTTTAATTTTCAGTAATCTCAACAAAAATGGGAACTTGAAAAACGAAAGTGTTTAAATTTCAACTAATACAAAAACTTTATCATTCAGCATTGTTTATGCGCATTACAGATAACATTGTTATCTAATATTAATTAATTCCTCTAACATTGATCCTTATAATAATTTATTCCATTAAGGAGTAACAGGATTTAAAAATGAGTACACTTTCTAAAAATTACAACGCTTTTACTTCTGAAAAATCACAGCACAAAATTGATTTTTGCATTAAGATAAAACTCAAAAAAATTTCTTTTTAATGATATCAATGCTTTAATCTACAAATTAAGTTCCGATGTTTAACAAGCTTTTAAAGAAATATTTTAACCATATTTTTCAACAATGTATTTCGCACAAAATAAAAATAAAATTTAATCTTCAAGAGCACGCCAATGGGAAAAAAAATTAGCTTTTATCAACCTGTTTCCATCACATTGACAGAAGTTCAAATTTAAAAAAATAAATCGACTATTATTGTAAATTAAATATATAAAAGTGTAAATTTCAACAAGTGTCTGTGTGAAGCGAAAACATTTGAAATATATTTCCTAAAAAGTAAATGGAGAAAACGATTTCAATGACCTTTTACAATATCTATAGTATTAATTAAATCAAACAATTAAATTTAAGGCGAACATGGTTTAATATATCTATTGGATAATCACTGTAATCAGCGCCCATCAGTTAATTTTAATCAGGGGCACGCATCTACTAACAAAATGGTCTAAATGAGCTAAACAATTACATTTTATATTACTTGAGTCAATAAATGCTCCGATGAATTAAGAATTTTAAATTATTACATAGGTCCTTTACATTACCCTTTGTAATCCTTTTACATGTTTACCCTTTTACCCTTTGAATCTTATTTTAAAAAAAATTTTGAGACATCAATATTTTAACACTTAGCACTTCGATCTCTCCTCTCAGGAACCATTCAAGGCAGTGCATCCTTTTAGCGTTTTATTTAATTATTTTATGAAATTTTGACTGGTAAAAATATGTAGATTAATTTTCTGGGAAAATTCATATATATAAATTTTTCGGGGCAATGAACAAGTTCTCTTATTCGGCAAATATTTATGCATCTAATTACTTTTCGGAGCGCTAAGGGTTAAATAAAAATATTTGAACTTCAATAAACTAAATAATTTATGAAATTTGAATATCACTCTTCTATAAAAAATGGCAATTTTAGAACACTTCATAGTCCGTTTCAAAGAAGATACGCCAATCTTTTACCAGGATTTCTTAACAGTGATTGGCTTATTATTATGAAAATATTGATTGTTCTAATATTGATATGTAAAAACTGACAGATTTGATCGCAGAAGATAGAAAATATATTTATTGAACTTGAGTTAAGAATTGAAGTGTCAAGAGTATTTCGCAGAATATGACTCCTTAGGACAAAAGGACTGTGTAAAATTTAAACTTCATAATTTTTTCATAAGAACATTTATTGACTGAATTCAAATAAAATATTTTCATTTTCATCATTTAAATGCTTTGAAAGTAAAAATAAAAATTGAATTTACGATGAATTAGAGAAATTTTTGTTGAGTAATTCTTTAAGATATTGGATAAATTACAAAACTTTTTCTGCATTGCATATACAACTTCAATGCTGAGCGACTCTACATTCAATTTTCACATTCAAAAAAAGATGTGCTTGGTTTCAGTAAAAAATGTTTTTATATTAATTGCAGTTTAACATTTCCACTCTAATATAATGTAAAAATTTTATGAACTCTGACAGAAATTAGTAAGTAATACAATGAACAGAACTGTTTAAGGCCTACATAAGAGTATGACTGAATTATATAGCTATCAAAATCTGAAACTTTGATAGCTAAATATTTTGCAGAAAAAGCTATTAAGCGATCAAATTACATAAAATAAATTTGAAAATTTTAGAGATCTTTTATACTGGCGAACTGCTGGTCACCAAAGGCGGCTAGTTTCTTAATAAAGATACTGCTAAGTGAACCATTGTAATATGTATACATACACATAAATTTTTTTCCCCTTTACGAGTATAGATCATTCAAGAAAATTCATTCAGAAATGAGATTGTTTAAATATTAGTAAATAAAACAGCTTAAATTCTCTTATATCTTACTTCTTTTTAAATGCATTTAATTCCGCTATTTATTTTTCTGATAAAAACAGTCTTGCTTTTCTATTAATAATAGAATTAATTATCATTTATTGCAAGATATATGAATAAGATAAATGTATGTACAAGATCTCATAAATTCAAGATCAAATAAAATTTTTACAAAAATTATCACTATTCCATTATCACCAATTAGCCCGACCGAAAATGCAGCTATGCAAAACTAAACCCTCAAAACTAAACGTCACCCTTCTAGATGCGCGCCAAGTTTTCTTGCCAAATGTCCGAATTCCAGTAAATCTATAGGCCGCGGTGGTCTGGTGGTAAGGTCTCGGCTTCGGAACCGGAGGGTTTCAGGTTCGAGACCCGATTCCACCGAAGAACCGACGTGTAAGGGGGTCTGTTGCACGTTAAATCCGTCTTGACCAAACGTCCTCCCGCTGGTGTGGTGTGGAGAGGGGGGTGCCAGCTCAGGTGTCGTCCTCGTCATCTGACCGCGGTTCAAAATGACGAGGTCCGCCTCAAAATAGCCCTAGTGTTGCTTCAAACGGGACGTTAATATAACTAAACTAAACTAAACTAAACTAAAATTGCAATTATGTGTCAGATCTTGGACTCAATCAGTCAAACAAAGGCATAAAAAATCCATACTCGTCTTTTTTCGTTATGCTTCGAAGTCCTTCATGTCGAGAGTAATATCACTGGGGGTACTGGAACAGGGGTGATCGTTCTCTGATTCAGGTCTAAATGACGATCTGTGGATGAGTGAATGAAATGCATGAATGAAGTCCCCTCCGTATAAAAGGGTTGTGACGCGTATGTAGCTAAGTCGTACTCTTGGTCCTGGATGGAGCTACTGAAAAACAAGAGACGCACCCTTGGCTTAAAATCAAAAGGTTGACTTCTAAAGTCAATGGGCTTGCCTATGACAAGTGCCATTAGAAACAACAACAACAACATGGGACTCTGAAAATAACAATTTGAGCATTTGTGGAGTGCACGGCTTTGATGCACCTGAAGTGCGAAGTTTTATACGAAAAACGAGGCTTAAAAGCTTTATTAGAGAATATGCACGAAAGTTTCGGAGGAAATAAAAAAAAAATAAGCAAATTTTTAGGAATTCTACATATCAAAAAACGTTTCAAATACTTTCATAAATAATTTTTTTATCATGACATAAATAAAATACATAATTTCACAAGTGGATAGAGAAAATATGAACCTAATCTCTTCAAGGTGAAGCAAATATAACCTTGAATCAGCTTCAAAACCAGCTGGAGTGGTCTTCCCAAAACTTTCTCGCATAATCTGCAGTAATGGTGTTATCCCAGAGAACGTTTTGCATGGCAATGGCGTACAATAGTTATTGCAAATTAAATATTTTTACTGAAACTATCGTATCATCCTTGGCGAGTCTTTTCGAGACGATTCCTTGGCATCTCGTTAACAGTATACAAAAATCACATTTATGTTTCAGACGTGTTGTTTCCAACTGACTGAAGCCAAAATTTGACACGGAATTACACTTGCAGTCACAAAATCACGTAACAAATTCGATATATTTAAGTCACTGCGTTTTTGATTTATCATATTTACATGTTTCTGAAAGTACAGACCGACAGACATTCAAGCTCTCATTAGACTTGGCTCAAAATTTCGTGGGTTCGTCTACATTATGGATTTTAAATCTATGTACCGAATTTCATCTATCTAGCTCTCTTCGTTTTGTAGTTACCGTATTAACTTAAATTCAAGCAGCCGGACAGACAGACTTCTAAATAGATTTTGCACAAAATTTGATGGAAATCTACAGATTTGGTGTAAAAACTGTATACTGAATTTCATCTATCTTTCTCAAAGCGTTTTTAAGTTATTTTTGTCGCGGTCAGACAGACAGAATGCCAAAAATATGTTGTTGTTTTTTAAATTCAAGAAGGTCTCAAATGTGGCAATTCATCAAAATCTCGACGTCGAATTTTTCCCCTCTTACTTTTTCTACACGCGAGGGAGGGAAAAAAAAAAAAATTATGCCAACCCGAAACTAGAAACTTTTGATATTAGAGAACAACTTGGCGAAGACTGTTTATTTAGAAATCTGAAGCACCCCGTCACGAGGGTTGTGGTTTTCATCCATCCCGCACCTCAGTTTCTGGAGGATTTCAAGAGAAAAGTCGACAGCATGTAGATGGATACTGTCTGACAGGTGCTGCGATTGCGCGGATTTATTTTTAATATTTATTTTTGATTTTTTTTATTAGGATTGACACATGAGTCATCAGTTAAACATTTTTGAATGATTCTGCAATCAACTGTCAAACAAAATTCACGTATTTTCATTTTGTGGCTGGCATTCTTCATTTCAGTCATGTTTATTTATGACGATTTTTTTTTAATATAAAAGAAATGATGATGACAATCTAGTGCATAGGGGCACCATTTAATAATCAGTTCAGTTCAGTCATGCTTATTTACAAAGGTTTCAATTTTAATACGAACGATTATGGTAATCTAGTATGTAGGGGCGCCAACTCCTAATAAAAAATTTGAAAATTCGCCAATGTCATATGGCTGGCGACTGGAACACAACAAAAAGGAAAACGAATAAGCGCCAACCGAAAACATAGGAATCGAATTGAGTACGAAAGAAAGCTATTCTTCTTTTCTTTATATCGTGTTTTGGTGAAAGATGGGACTGTCCAATCCTCATTTTTCATGGAAAAGCAAGTCTCATTGAGATTTGACTCTTCACTGTTTTAAATAGGCAATTTCAATTCACCTATTTATTATTTGCCCTTTTGAATTTGCACTGCACATCTGACATTTCGAGATCTGGCACGAAACAGCACTGTGTCAGTTTTGGCTACAGACGATTTATTTTTAAATCTGTTGCTACATTTTAAATATACATTAAAACTAAATAAATGCTTGCGTACTTTGATCTCAGTGCAGGCAACAATATATATATAATGATATCTCTTAATATAATTTAAATCCTAAACAATATTCTAGTTTTCATTTTAAATTAGCCTATGTTAACTTCATTCTAAAAATGGTTTAACCAAAAAGATTCCTTAATGGTTTAGTAATGTCACTCAGGAAATGCTATTACTTTTATTATCACTACTACTTTTTCATTATTTCTGTTTTTCAAGAAATCGCATAAACGCTTTAATATTCCCCCTCTTTCCTTCTAAGAGCGGTACCCGGAACAACTCGGTTGTTATACTTTTTTGAAATGAACAGAGCTCTTAATACTACAAGAAAGGACAACAATAGACCTGAAAGAGAAATTATTATATAATTACGATGGGGGTAGAAAATTGTTTTGCAACTGTTTGTTGTAAGATTGTTAAATTTGTCATACACCAAGTGAAACCGATATTCTGTGATTAAAATATAAGCTTATTTATTGTGCTTCCAAAAAAAAATCTTAAAAAGTGGGTATTAGTTGCTTTGATTTGTTCATTTTCTCATAAGAGTTTTTGAAAAACTCATAAATTGGAATTATTTACATTACCTGATATAGAAAAGTTATTCAGTGCAAGTAGGAATAAATATACTTTAGTTTCCCCCCACCCTGCCTAGGCAATTGGAGTAAACTGATAGACAATCGTTATGACAGTACTGAAGTTAATATTTCCCAATGGAAACCAGCTTGGATACACTCCTGCATAGAAGGTACGTTTAGTTGTGATAGTGAATGTAACCCGAACTCTCAGCTTTAATGCATCTACCCGAATAGCTCGAGCCTACTATCATATCAGAACTTCTCATCCCCGTATCTGATATGTCCTTTAATAAGATATGAGTAAATATTAAGATTGAGTACTACTCACAAAAACTTATCTGAGTCATTTACAGAAGGGATTTCCCCATGTAGCCATCCTATCACCAATTAGTATACTTGTTGGGTAAATCCATTAACTAAGATTCTTGCAGGTTTACAGCTCTATTAACCAAGTCTACAGACTATTAACATAAACAAAACATATTTTTCTTAATTGAGCAAGCATTTTTAAATAAAATGAAATGTTAATTAAATCCAATTTTTCTTTCTCCCTTCTATTCATATCGAGAATCAGAATATCGTCATGCCATACTTTTTTTTTCCACTTATCTTAATATACTCTAATTTTCTTTCACCCAGTCAACTTCAGTTAATTCATAATTTTTAACTAAAGAAATTTCATTTTATAGTACTCATTTTATACAGGGCGTTTCTAAAATCATGAAAAAAATGTTAAGGGTACATCACACAGGTAATTATTTTAGCGATAGAATAAGGAATCGGATATAGAAAGGACTCTCTACTCAAAATTAGAAGAGGCGCTATCAGTGAAAACAAAGATAAACTTTAAAACATAGATTTTATAAGAAATAAATTTACAACAGCGCAGCAACACAGTTGGCTGAATATCAGCATGTGAAGCTTGCATCGCTTTAGAAAACGGCAATACTCCATTGACTAGTTGTTGATGTTATGATATAATGCTACTGTGCGTCCACCACGAGAACACTTCCAGACAAATGTCTATGTTTACGCCCGTTGTTATAGAAACAGATTTCTGTAGGGAAGATCCATTTCGAATAGGAGGAATCGAATGGAAGGGGTTTATTTTTTTTTCTTGGCGTCAATTCGAAGCGATATAAAAAAAAAGCTGTTGCTCATTCTTCTCGCTTTATTCTCTGTTGCACGTGTCTTTATAATTGCTTAGCTTACTTCTTTTACATTTTATGAACCTTTTCTTCGGTTAACATTAACTGCATTTCATTATTTAATAATTTTTTTCTTGTCCCTTAAATTTGGACATCCTTTAAAATGCCTTTTCAATTTAAGAAAACGGAGACTTTAAAATCACAAGCACGTGAAATTGTGCATAATGTTGTGAAGTTTTACTCCGAAAAAGCTGCAGCAAAATCTTTAAAAGTTCCTCTTTCACAAGCTATGAAAAGAGCTTCTCAAGCGACTGGAGAGTCGGAATTTGTTATTAGAAAAATTAAAAATGATGTTCCGACACTAGACGACATGGAAGTTTTTAGAAAACTAAGAAAGCATCGTAAAGGTGTATCCATTGAAATTGTGAAATTGGTGACTTCTACCTACGTGAAATGAACTCTTCCTACAGTAACCTGTTCCTTTAACTACCGACATAAACATAGACATTTGTCTGGAAGTGTTCTCGTGGTGGACAGACATTATGAATGGCTTAGCAAGGACAAGTGACGTCTGGATCATTGTAAGACTTTTTCGCTCCCACCCAGTGAATTTGCTTGTGCATAGCCGCCCTATTATTTTTCACTTATTTATCATATTTGATTCTAAAATGGGGATTTAAGTATATTAAGTATATATTAAGTATACTTAATATATATTTAAGTATATATATTAAGTATATTAAGTATATATATATATCGCCAATTTATATCCTTGGTGCCTCCTATGGCTGATTCCCGGAACTTTCTTACCCCCCCCCTACTTTGTTTCCCGGTCGCTGCACAATGGCCATTACAATATCTGCTCTATATTCTTTGTAAAGACATCATTTATGGAGCTAAGCTGCTGTGCTATAGTGGATTTGTATTTCATTAAATCTGTGTTGTGCATTTTATCTGCTGTATCCTTTCCTTTGACTTAATTCGCAGGCAAAGAACGCCCCCCCCCTCTTTCCTGTAATTGTCCCTTACTGTGTTCTGTTCCCTTATTCTGCTGCAAAAATTACATGTTTTTGCGAACCATGTTTTATTTTGTGTACATTTATGCTCATTAGAGCTGTTTATTTTTAAACCTTCGACAGACTAAATGAAGAATATAAGACGAATTTATTATCAAAAAATTTGTATAGATATGGTTATTTTCCCACAAAATCGCTATAAAATTTGAGAAATTTGTCATATTACTGAATCAAGTTTCTGACCCCTTCTGCGAAAGGACGTTCCCTCCCCCTTTTTTTTAAGAACTGAATATGGAACATGAATGTCTAAACATTCAACCTCCAAAGTCACAATTTTGGCCTGTTGATTAGTCATCTTGTGACCTGGGATTCCAGCATCTTCCGTTTCTTTGGAACGACTGGATTCGTCGAACCAGATCTGTTGAACCAGTCTTGCGTCCTTACCTCCTTCATGGAGAATGCGACTTAGAGTCGAAGATTTTCATCCCTTCTCTGAAATGTAGAACTGGTTGAGAAGCCAAAATAATAAATTCGAACTAATGAGAATCTTCAAAGGAGCATTAAGGCCTATCTCAACAGGTTTCGTCCTCGTCATCTGACCACGGTTCAAAATTACAAGCTTCGTCTCAGCCAAAAGCGCGGAAGGTTTTCGTATCTGAAGGCAAGACAGCATGTTTCTGACGTTAACATTTCCCATAATTTAAAATATTTTTTGTTGGCGCCTTTTGATTCTTGGAGATTTTACAAATGAACGTAGACGACGTTTGTAATTTTCATCTGTTCACAAAACTATTCCTGTCCCTTGAAAAATGTGAAAGGGGAAAAGAAAATATTTCAAATTCCGTCTCATGTCTTCAAGAATGTGAAAGGAGGATATTGCAGTTTAAGTTGTCGAGTACCATCCGAAGATCAAGAAATTACCACGTTTCTCTACCAAGTCCCTAAAAGTATCTGAAAATGACAATCATAATGGATTCTAATCGTTTCATCGATTAATATGAAGGGATGGCATTCCTTCCATTTGTTGGCATTGAAATCAATTGATTGCCTTAATAATGAACAAGAAATAACATTTTAACTATTATTACTTGATTTAAATTGATTTCACATCAAAAGATAATTTCTGCCTTTGATCTAATTAAATTTTAGTAGTCTCAGCCCACATCACATGTGTGAAATGGACACTTCTGATATGTATTGGACAAATTGTGAGTGATAAAATAGGATAAGTTATTGGCAAAATGTAGCAGAAATCATTAGCGACATGGGGACGCGGTGACCTGGCTGTAAGATCTCAGCTTCGGAAGCAGAGGGTTTCAGATTCGAGAGCCGAAGAACCGTCGTGTTAGTGAGTCTGGTGCACGTTAAATCCGTAGGGGCCTCCCGCTAGTATGGTGCGGAATTTTGGTGAGAGGGGTGTCTGCTCAGGTGTCGTCCTCCTCATCTGATCGCGGTTCACAATTATAAGGTTCATCCCAAAATAGTCTTAGTGTTGCTTTAAAAACGGGACGATAATATAACTGAACTGAATGGAGCCCATGCTGAACCCTGAAATGCTTTGATGGGGAGTGCACACGTACCTCTGATTCTCATCTGAACGCTGTGGAATATTCTGAGTTGCTAATGGCTGAACTTCTGCTTCGCTACAGGTCTTGTGTGCAGTGTCCTGCTGTTATTAATGTACTTCACCCTTATACTTGCTTCTGTTGCATTTTTCTGATAACGATTTGACACAGAACAGATGTGTGCACGGGATGTTAGTAGGCATGATTAATATAAAATCAGAAAACTCAAAAATTTGCAGGATTTACATTGAATTTAGCAATTGTTGATAATCGCTTTAATGACGGAATAATCATATTCGGTTATATCTGTATTAAGACAAGATAAGTTTCATTAGACATTGGTGCAAGCTTATGGCCAAGAAACATGGATCGGGGGATGAAAGTTATGGGTTTTATTTTCTGGGTAAGTTCTTAAACACCATTACTCACGTAATAGTGTATTGGCATGTGTTATAATACTCCGTCTTTTACTGAAAAGAAGGTGTTCTCCACGATCTCCTTCTCAAACATAAATCTGAAAGTCCTGTAGGAAGGTGTCAAGAAACACGGAACGGATGAAGAAAGTTATGATTTCTATTCCCTGACTAATACATTACTAATATCATTACTCAAGTACTAGTGCTTTGGCATGTGCTTTAAAACTACGTCTTTTACAGAAAAGAAGTTCTCCATGCTCTCCTTCTTAAACACAAATGTGAGCCATTTCCCCCACGAAAGTCCCGTAGGAAATTCATCAAACCAACACATTAGAACTTAGTCAGATTTCTACCGAAACTTTGGCGGGTCTCCGAGACAGAGCAATAAAATCGATTCATTAGACTGAATTAATCTTCATCGCGGAGGCAGATACAAAGATGCTTGACGCACCTGTCAAAGAATTGTATTGTTACGAAATTTCTGCCGGGGTTCGTTTGGATAGTGGAAGTGATATGGTGTAAAGAACGCTCAATCAGCAGGCGGCAATGGAAAAAGAAACAACGACGTTTATTTACACGAAGACACACAGGACACACACACACAGTCAGCACTAGCTTGACTCCGTCGCTTCCGACTACTCTGTCTTCGACTTCTTCGACTCCTACTGCCTTCTACCTTCCTCTGGCAGCTGCAGCCCCTTTTATAGGTCTCAGGAGGCGGGGCCAGAAGCCGCTCAACCAATCAGGAACGTTCGAGGCGTATCTCGGTTCCTACTGGACGGATCGGGAATATTCTCGAAGTTTCGGGTATAATCTATTTTGGCGCCAAAGTCACCAAATTCGTCGCCAAGTCGCCAAATGGTCGCCACGTTTGTCGCCAAGCCCTGGGACCTCCGACGCGCCACACGGACTCCGTCCATTCAGATGACTGTAAAACTTTCTTTCTGTTGATGGAACAAACTATGCTAGGAAGCCGAATTGCAGGTTTGTAACAGTATATATGATTTTTGGTCATTATATTCTGTTCATTCTCGGATTCGGAAACACTCCACTCTTTTGCACTTGTTCAATTTCGTCAAACGAGCAGTAAGAGGAAAGATTTAATAATTTTTTTAAAATTTTAACTTTAATTTATTTAACAATATGATGAACTCAGATTATTCACAGAATCAGGAGGTGCAATAACCTTTCATCTTTCTGCATATCACCCCGAAGTAAAAGTGTCGAAATCTGCAAATTTTGAAATCCTGAAGTGAGCGGTACTTATATATTCACATGTATGGTACACACCATATGCGAATGTATTATAATATATTCATATGAACCACGAGAGGTTCCCCTTGAAACTTTTTTGCATACATTTTAGTAAATGTCTGTATGAATTATTAAACGAATGACATTGGCGAATGATAACTACAAAAGAGTGTATTAGTCTGCAATCTTTGGCAATTAGTTGCTAGATTGTGGTTAATTGAAACGTACTAGAAAACCGAATGTGTATCTACTTTGGAAGCCCCTTCTCTTTTTCGAACAATCAAAACCAAAATTTGGCACGAAACTACAGTTGTAGTCACAAAGTCACATATCAAATTTCATACATTTTAGTGATCACATTTTTGAGGTAGCGTTTACATGCTTGTGAAAGTACAGACCAACAGATGGTCAAAATCCTTGATGGATTTGGTACCAAATTTAGGTAATAAATGTGTGTATCGAATTTTATTTATTTTAATTTTTTCGTTTTACAGTTATCGTGTTCACTTATATTCGGGCAACCGGACGGACAGATTTTTTTCTGAATGGATTTTCTTCAAAATTTGCTGGAAATATACATTTTTTTGGTTTCAGTCCATGTACCAAATCTCATTCATCGTTCAAAAATTTTTTGAGTTATCCTGTTCGCAAATAAATGTAGAGGTAGACATAACTAACTTCAAAAATGAGTTTTTCAGACTAGGGATTGAAAATCACGAGACCGAAATCTTTGACAATTACAATACTTTGTATATTTTGTATAAGAGAAAAGTAAAAAAGAATAACTGTTTTGGGTCCTGATTATGAGGGAAAAAAAAAAAAAATTACGCATGGAACAGATTTAACTTATTAGGTATTGGATTGCATGTAAAGGCTATATGCAGGAATTCATTTATTTCAGTGATATACATAATTATAAGAAATGTAGTATGAGCCCCTATGAAATTCCCCCACCCTCGCCGCCTGCAGATGGCAGTAGTGTTCCGCCTAAACGTAGAAGCGAGGCAAACAGCAGAAAGGAGGCTTGGAGCGGCAGAGTGTGAGTGTTGAAGGATAACAGCCATTCTATGTCCACCTAAACTGCAACCAACTCTTTACTTTTGTTCTTTTGCTTAATATTCGTGTATCATGTGTTCGTCTATTAAAATATAGAAAAGGCAAACGTGTAGTCTTCTTTCGATTGGGAACACGACCCTACATAAATTAGGTTATTATAATAGCCAAATCAATATAAACACATTGAGGCAACAAACAAATCTGCACACTGATATAAAAAAATGCACTACCAAAACTTAAATATAAACACATTTATTAGATTAAAAAATAATTATCATTTTTGTAAAATAACTGAAGATTTAAATTAATTGCATTTAAATATAATACATTTTTCATTAGCATGCCTTTTAAACATCAATAACACATTAACATGCGAATATATTTACATTTATAGTCAAATACAGTTTACATTTTATGAAGAGTGAAATTTTTATGGACAAGGTTTTGACTAAATGGTCAAGCCGGCCTAATACAGCTGAATTAAGATTGACTAATCTTGATCGTGAACCTTTCCACTTTTACCGTGAATTCATATTTTATGTTCTTGGGTAAATATTGTTCGTTTCAGGATCCCGTGACTAGTACTTTTCGATGATTCTACTTTGCTAACGGGTGGTATGCAGAAAGATGAGCGGTTATTATGCCTACTAAATTAGTGCAAATAATCTGAGTTCAGCCTATTGCTAAATGTAAAAGTCTCCTCCTTTCATCTTTGTTCACATTCATTTTTTTGGCGAAGTAAACGTCTCCTGAATCAAGAGTAAATGCGCGGAGGGCTTCCGAATCCAAGAATAAACCTTATGCTAAATTAAGTGAGGTCACAGCGACTAATGAATTTTAATGATTTTCGAAATGTCTTGATCTGTTTCCGCGGTCTAAATTAAGACATCTCGAGCGATCAAAATAGTTATTCTGCAATGAGCCATTGTAAATTTTAACCTGGAATAAATTCGAAAAAAATAAGCAGATGTAGGATGTTGCCAGAAACATGGATCCTTCTTTGTGCAGTAAAAGAAAATGTGAGAAGAATGATAACTTCATAGTATTTCACTTTCAGGTAAATAATATAAGTAAATTAATTCAATGTAACTTAACAAATTCTTCATCTATTAATTCAAATTTTTTCACAAATTCTTCGAATTATTAAAATATGTCTATAATTAAAATTTATTTTCGTTAATTAGAAGTCCTAAAGGCTGTAAAAACATTAAAAATTCCTAAGGGTATAAAAACATCAAAAATCACTAAGAGTGTAAAAATATCAAAAATTCCTAAGGATTTAAAAACTTTATTAGCTGAAATATTTTCGTTCGTTAAATACGGTTGTAGTTTATGTCCTCATTGACAAAAAGAGAATATTTTTATTTTTTGTATATGAAATAATCAAAATGAAAGTTATAGTCGTCAAATAATAATAATAATAATCGAGATTTTGACCCATCTCTATTTTTCAGACCTCCCTCGAAACCCATTTTTGGATAATGTCCGCCTATCTCAATGTTTGAGAACAAAATAGCTTGAAAACGCTTTGAACCTTGATGGTTGAAATTTGGAGTATGAACTCTATTAAAAATTTTAGATTTCTGTCAAATTAAAAAACAAAAAGCAAACATTCGGATGAAATCTATCTTTCTGAATATAGTAAGTTAACATGATAACCATAAAACGAACTGAGCTTGCAAATACGATTTAGTACACGAAATTAACATGTAAAATTTAGAACCATATCAAATTTGAAGCCATATCGGTCACGAGGTTAATCATTTGCCGGTCTGTATTTTCACAAGCATATAGACGTGGTTATTCAAAAACGCGATGACTAAAATTTATGAAAGTGATATGTGATTTTGTATCCACATTTTTAATTCTGTCCCAAATTTTGATTTCAATCGGTGGATAAAATGGCCTCCAAATACACATTCAGTGCTCTAGTCCTATTTGTATTAATCGCATCCTCGCGATCACAGACCAATCGTTAATATTGTTACAAACCTGTAATGTTGCTTCCCTGAACGAATAATTTCCTCGTAAGAAAGACCGTTTTACTGTGAGCCCTGTTGGGTGCTGATAGGGTGCCGCCTTAATCTCAGAGCTTGGCGACAAACTTGGCAACCATTTTGCGACTTTTCGACAAAATAGATGTTTCTAGAAACTTCGTGAATTTTAACGATCCATCCATTAGAAACTGAGTTACTCTTGATTGGTCCAGAAACTTCTCGGCTTGCCTCCCGGGAACTAGAAAAGGCCAGAAGTCTCAAGCTGCAAGGAATCGTGAACCAGAATCGGAGGTGGAATCGAAGACAAGAAACGAGTCGTCGAGAGGAAACGAAGCAACTGCGGTATAGTCCCACGAAGTGCCAATGTTGTGTGGAGCTCAAGCTATTGCTAAACTGAGCTGTGTGCTGAGTCCTGTTGTTAATTGTGGAAGCAGCATTGAGTCCTGTGAGATATAGCCAGTCTTGTAGTAGTGTGTCGGCAGCTGGATACAGCTAAAGCGAGGAGACAGTGGAGAATTTCGACCGTTTGGAGAGACCGTAGAGCGATGTACCGAAGATCCCTTCTCCTGCTGGGCGCTTTGTGTGCTGTGGCTGTTATTACTACCGTTTACAACTTGTAAGCTGCTTTTTGTTGTAGTGTGCTGCTATCTGTTACCTGTCTTCGTCTGAGGCTGTATATATTTGTCGTCTCTGTGTATTCGTGTCCTTTGTGTTAATAAATGTCGTCGTTGTTTTCTACTAAAAGACTGTTTATTTCTGCATCGGGCATCAAATCATAAAAGAACTCCTACGAATGAGGAAGTGAACCCGTAACAATATGCTTTTTATCAGCTACTATTAGCTAAGGATGTACGATTTATTAAGGACATAAGTAAATTTATTAGAGAGTAAACGAGAAAGTTTCGAAAGGACCACTCCTGCCAATTAAACATTATTAATTTCTAGAGGAATTGATTTTCCCGTAATTAAACATTGTATTGATCCAAACTTATTAATATTTTAACTCCTTAACTGTTCTTTTCCTACTATTTAATTAGATGACATCTTTTATTTCGGAAATGCGGTATCTTCTTGATTCTATTAAGAATCCAAAGAATATTTGGGTTTTTGTATCATATGTAATTTTTGCATCGAAGTATACCCCTTTTAAATGATTTAATTATAAAATTAAGAAACGATAATTTGATGTTCGTATGACGCACGAAAACGATGATAATGTAATTACTATCATCAATTCACTGGAGGATTTAACTCTATAGTTTCCTATACAAATACATTCAATCAAACTAATCCCACTGAAACTCTTTCACATGTTCTTTGATAAATTCCCATCCGCATAAAATACTGGGTCTTGCACCCGTGAGAGATCACGCTTGCGGAAGGCCATGAGTCCTAAGATTTTTATTTCCAACATTCTGCACATGAGAGTTTCGTACCTTATATTAAAGTACAGAAATTCGAATGAGCATTTTGGATATGGTTTTATAGACCAAAAATGAAACCAAAATTTGACACAAAAATACGTTTGGTAAAGAAATGCCAGAACATTTTTTTTTTATTTAAGCCGCAGTATTTTTAAGTTATCGAGTTTACATACATGCGAATGAACAGACCGACAGACGACCAACCTCTTAATGGATTTGATTCAAAATTGGATAGGTGTCTACATTGTAGATGCTACATTTATGTACGATTTTTTCTTCTTTTAGCTCTTTACGTTTCGTAATTATCGCGTTGTATCCAGACTTTCAAAGAATAACTTCATTAAAAATTATATATAAATCTAGAAATTTGATGTAAAGACCACATACCAAATTTCACTTACTTAGTTCAAAGCGTTTTTGAGTTACCATGTTTGCAGACAGACAGACATCATTTTAAAAATGTTTCTTTTGGACCCAAAAAGGTCCGAAATGTTGAGATTCATCAAAATCTCTAGTTCGAATTTTCAACGATTTTAATTTTAGAAGTTTCTCACTTTTTTTAAAGATTATATTTATTTTGAGTTGCACTATTTTTTTTCAAATTTTTATTCAATAATTGTTGCATCAAAAATGTTATAGATTGTGTGTCTATCAAAACTTCTAATTTAATAATAAAAACAAAATTATAAAAATATAACTATTATTACTGTATTTATTAAAAATGCTTTCTGTCCACTTAGTGATGGTGGCCACATAGTTTAAAAGAATCAATAGTTGGCTAAAAATTGCTATTAAATATGTTTTATAACTTTTGCTTAATGGCATCTTCCATAAAATATTTTTAAATTTCACATTTTGATAGAGATATTCCTTTCATTTTAGAAGACTTACACCATTCTTACATTGTTCTACACATTTTCCTATTTTTTCATCAGTATCTTTATACATCCAATTATACCACTGGAAAGAACAGCACTATTTAAAAACAAGCTCAGTCCCCAAATTTTTCTCCATTGCTTGATTTTGAAGTTTAATTTTTAATTCTAAATAAATCAAAATTTTCCATTGGAAAATTTTGATTTATTTAACTTGGAAAAATAAGCCAAATCATCAAATCTTGATCAACAACATAAAAAAAAAGTTGCGATAAAATATCTCATTGACATAACATTGAAATTGATTTAAATTTTCATTTACACTAATAAGAATACTGGTGATAAAGGGCAGTGATAGCTGGGATAAAATAAATACATAATTCAAAAAAGAAAAGATAAAATATCTCACATTCTAACAGCGTTGACTTGACAGAATGGCGAACTAGGAACACAGAATATTTGGTATGAATGAATGAATATTTAGTATCAGATTGACATAATATACCCAAATGAAAACAATAGGGGTTCAGAGAATTATCAATCGAATCAAAAAAATTATATTTCAGTAACTGAAACTTTCAATTTGTAACAGTTTTGTATCTGACATGTTTGTATAGCTGATACAAAGAATCAGGTTGACACAGTATCGTCCAACCCTAATAATAAGCGTACAATTTAAATTTAATCTCAAAATATTCAAAAGAAAGATCATCATCTTCATTATACCTTTCAAATCTCAGCAGTTAAACACAGCAATTATATAAATACCAATAGCAATTTTATATATATTTCCAAATACCTGAATAATTTTTAAAAATCTTTTAATTATACCAGTTTTTTAAAACTGCCTTTTTTCCCCTCTAAAATATTTGACTGGATTATCATTAAGGCAACATTAAAACCAGTCGTGTTAATAATGCCAAAGGTTGCTGGTTTGTAAGGCTTTGCAAATTTTTTAAACAATAGACTCAACAATAAGACATACTCAATATTTAGAAAAGAAAGTTTATTTACAATAAAACATCTTAATATTTAGAAATAAATTATTTACAATAAAACAAATCTAGTAGAATTGTAGAGTATTTACAATGAAGAAATGTAAAACGAAAATATAAAATATAAAAGATTATTTAACAGAAATTCTTTTTTTTTTGGTAACAATCAGAATTACATCTTTTCAAATTCAACTTGATGTCCACATGTTGTACATGTTTTAGTATAAATATCATCCTCTTCATTATAAACTTCAGCACCATATACATGTGTATGTGAAACATCTTTTTTCCTATATAAACTACTGCGTACTTCCATTCGTAAAGCTAAAAAGAATAAAAATTTACAAATAAATAAAGATAAAAGAACATTAAATATAAAAGTTGTTCCATAAATAACAAGACAATGTCATATTACACACAGATATAAAACAATACAAGGAAAATATAGAAACATCAGTTAATAACCTCCAGAAAATATGGGCACACAAAATGAATTTTCGTATGGCACATGCAGTTGGCAGAAATAAGTTGAAAGTGAACAGATAACCATGCAGTTTGTACAAATTGATTATAATGCATTAGCGAACTTGAGACAGAATGAAGACGGAAAGAAAGAATGTTATGGGGAAATGATTCAACTTTTTTCTGTTTAAAGATTAGATTTCAATAAATTTCTTTTGAACTATATTCAAACCTTCATGTATAATGTTGCGTCATTGTACAATTTAAAGAAAAAAAACTGTTTCTGCCATTAGTGAGCAATAGTTATGAGCGATCCATTGTATAAATGTAGAATCTTTATTAAATTTAGCCTATGTTCTGTAGATTTTTTGGAGATTAATCATTGACATGCGTATGATGTACAAACACACATAAAGAGAAATATGCATTTTAAGCACCTTTTCTCGACCAGTTGAAAGAATTGCAATTGTAATCACAAGGTAGTAACATATGAAATCTCATTTATTTAAATCACTACGTTTTTGAGTTATCATGTTTACATACATGCAAAAGTACAGACAGACAGATGATCAATTCTTTGAGGGATTTGGTTCAAAACTTGACATGAATCTACTTTTTAGATGTTAAATCTGCCTATCAAGTGTTATCTATCTAGTTATTTACGTTTTGTAATTAATGAGCTCATTTGCACTTGAACAGAAAGACAGAAGTCAAGTCTATGTTATATTTGATTAAAAATGAAATTTAATTAAAATTTAATAACAATCTATACTTGAGATACTAAAACTATGAATTGAATTTCATTTATCTAAATTATTCCATTTCTGAATAATCATGTTTACCAGTATGCAAAAGTACAGACCAATAGACAATCAAATCCCATATGGATTTGCTTCCAAATTTTATACAAATCAACATTTTAGGTATTTTACTAGTGTACCAAATTTTATACATCTTGTATACATACATCAGTATATTTTATAGAAATTGTTTTCACATGTACTCAAACAGCTGGACACACAGGTTTCTTTGAATGCATTTTATGCAAGCTTTGACAGAAATTTATAAATTTAGTTTAATTAATGAACCAAATTTCATACCTAAAGGCATTCTTGAATTATTGCATTTATACAAAACATATTTCCCTAAAATGTGGTTTTTCGACTAAAAGAGTGTGAAAAATGGAAATTCCTCAAAATCTTGAGTTTGAATTCTTGATAATTATGATATTTTCTGTTTGTATACTTCCTATATGAGAAACTAAAATTATTCCTATGTGTTATCTACAAGAATTCATTGCTCTGAACAATAGCACCTGATTTATAAAAATATTTGGTAGTTAGGGCAAAAGATGAAAATTGCCTTTGTCCATTATTTTTTATAAGTAAAATTTTTAATAACTAAGAAATATGAATTTGCCACAGCACTTGCTACTTTTTTTTATGGTTGAGTTATAATCTAGAAAAGAACGTTAATCAGCAACAAATTTAACAAAGTTAGAGGAACAATTAACTTATTTAACAAAGTTAGAGGAAATTTTAGTCACACAATTATACAATATTTTACTTGTACTTATAAGGAATCATTTTTTTTAATTAGTAAATATATTGCAACAAAAAATATGATATAAGTATATGATGAAAAGCCCCAAAAGTTCCATAATAGAAAATAATGGTTTATTCCACAAGATAGCACAAAAACACAGGTAACAAAATAACCAAAGGATAGAAACAGTACTTGCAGAAATCAACAAACACAACTACAAAATTGTTATGAAATAATCTGAACAGCACAAAATTCACTTCATCTTTTTATAGCTGCCTCATAGGATATCACAAATTCAAGAAGAAACAAAGAATATCAATTTTTAATACAGGTATTGTCAAGATTCCTGCATATTTCAAAATCTTTTTTCAAAGTGGCTAAGGCCAGTGGTCATTATTTAGCATCTGTTAGAGCTTTCAGTAAATTCCCTTCCACATCCTGAGATTAAGTGCACAAAGAGACAATATTAAATTTGTAACAATATTATTAAGAGATATTTTTCTCAATTACCAAATGGGGGAAAAAATATTTGATTCATGCCAAAGAGATTTAACACTTTATATGTCTTACAAAGAAAGAGATAAAAGTCACGAAATTGGAAAAAACTAATAATACTTGCTTATTTTAAATATTTAAAGATTTTGACCAGTGTAGAATGTCAACTTATCTGTTTAGTTCTAGTATAACCATTATAAAATATGATTATAAAGAATAGTAAATTTGGGTCACAGTGAAACACAAATATTTCAAAACAACACAAATCTTACTGCCAAGATAAAAAAAAAAGATAAAATATTCCAGGAAAGCATAGTACACAGAAAATCACAACTATAATTGACTAGGCTTTATTCAATGAAGCATTCAATGGAATAACATATACTAGGACTAATATTTTTTATGTAATATTTTCCCATAATTATTTTTATTTATGCCAAGCTAACACAGAATTTTGAAATTAAGAATTTTCTTGATATCCATAATTACTGAAATATAATGTTTTGAACAAAACCATTTATTTAATACAGTAATGAGAGTAAGCACAATTGGAAAATAATAAACTATGATCATACAACAAATTGTGAAAACCAAGGCTTGCGAAATACGTTTCGTTTTATAATTACATATTTTATTAACATATAGTAATAGTGCACATTGACAAGCAATCATATGATTATGCAAGTATCAAAATTTCAAGGAGGACAAAAAGATGAGCGGAGATTGTATATCTCTAGCAAAGATTGCATAAAGCACAGAAAGAAGACTGCACAAAGTACAGAAAGAGGGTTATATCAAACAAGAAAAAAGGCCATCTTGTGGTTTTCTAATCTTAAAAATCTGAAATATTATTCAAATTAATCTATTTTCTAATTATTTTCTTTTCCTTCAAATTTCAACCTTTTTTCATTTAAGTCATTACAAGTTAGTTCTTGAATGGTATAAATCTTGCTTCTATGTTTTTATGACTTGCCTTAGTAATATCAATAAAGTAACTACAAAATAATAATTTCTTCATTGTAGAAATAATAAAATAAAATAAATACATTTTAAACAGTATATAAATTATTTAATAAATCTCATTTATTTTTTTGAAAAACTATGCAATAATTACAGATATAAATATGAAAAGTGAAATGAAGAAGAATACCTTTCACTTTCTTATCAAAAGCTTTTTTCTTTCTTTTTAATTGGGCTTCTTCTCTTTGTTCTCTTTTTTCTTCAATGGCCTCTTCAGACCCATGCACTTCTAAAGATCTATTTTCTACCTAAAGTGATATAAATAATAATAAATCTGTATTCAAAATGAGATTTAAAGCGTTTTAAACCATTATAATAATTATATAAACAGTGAAACTCTATTTATTCTGTACTGAAAACCAAATAGTCAATAATAATATATAATTAACAGTTATAAATGATAAATTTATAATTGTAACAAATAATAACTAACAACTAAATTCAGAATAAAAATTTATAAAAAAAATAATGAATTTATTCATTATTTACTATAATACATATATATATATATATATATGTATATATACAAAGAATCTTTTAATAAATAAACATTCAAAGTGTTTCGAATCTTATGCACTGTCCATCTGCTCTACTTACTGTTTCACTAATGTTTATTTGCTGTAATTGTGTGTAAGAAAAAACAAAACACAGTTGTATTTGTAAGTTGTACAGGGAAAAAAAATGTTATTTATAAAAGTTACATTTAAATTAACTTTGAAAAAATTCACTGAAAATCATTGTATGATAATGAAATTGATTTCATTACACACTAAGTCTTTCTTTTCTTTTTTTTTAAATTTTTAAATGGAGTAAAAACAATGTTATTGTAGTGATTCATTCAGAAGTTATGGTGTAAAACTTAAAATCTTGTCACACCCAGCTCACCTCACTTCAAAAGAGTGCAGAAACTTTTTAATGATTCAGTTAATTCTTCTAGGAAGTAAGGAACATATGTGCTAAGGTTGGCAACACTTTATTGTACAAATGGTGGCAAATTAAAATCATGTTAATTTTGGGACACATTATATATATATATATATATATATATATATATATTTGTAATGGTATTTTAACTCTAATTTCAATTTAATTAATTTCCAAAGTTTCATCTTAATTTAGCCCATAGTAAGTTCATTCTCTTGTTTCTTGATCCAATTTCCCTTTCTCTACTTAATTAATTCAAGAGAAGCTTCATAAAATTGCTGAATCGGCTAAATGCCAACACATTCTCACGCTCCGCTTGGAGGGATAGGAAATTGTCCAGTAAGCACATTCTTTTTATAAGATCCCTGGTTTTCCCTTATTTCTGATTGACATGCTTTAGAAATCCCCATCAGAAACTTATATTAATATATTAGTACTATGAAGAAATATTTTCCCTATCAAAATCTGAGGTTATATAAGACGAGGGATAATTTATTTCATTCTTTTTCGACTTCCGCTTTTGTACCGCACAGTGGAGGATGTGTCTTGTCCGCGTTTCTGCTTGTAAATAATTATGCTTTCCTGGAATGGATATTAAATTAATTTAAAAATGTCTCATCTATGTCTTCAAACCTGCCTTCTGCTTCAAACAAAATGCTTATATATATATGTATATATATATATTGGTTTCATGTTTCTTCAAAAAAAATCACAGGAATTGGCTTTTATAAGAGATCCATGGCTAACTAGCAGACTGACAAAGGAAGAGGGAAAAAAGTCACCCATTATATTTTATTTACTATACCATAACAGCCTGTCATTAAAGTTCAGATCAATTTAAAACAATTGAGTACTATAATGTAATAAGAATGGAAAAGTAGAAGAAAAAAAAAAGAAAGAAACATAATAATAAACTGCTGACATCATTTTGAGAATATAAGAGCGATCAACTTGTAAGACTTTACAATAATAACATTCTTCTGGTCACATCTGATCACTTTCTATCAGCAGATCAAACCATTCACCTTACGATTTTAAAATGTTTGACAAACTGAAGAAAACTTTGAGAAAATAATTCTAATTGAATCTCAATACAAAGGAAATTGTAATAAAATAATACTCAGAAAAATTAAAAAATATAAGAAGAATGCAGCTGCCTGTTGAGATGGTGATGGAATAATTATTTAAACAAGTTAAAGGCAGACTTCCAATTAATTAATAATAATAGGTAGCTGCCCAGGATCACTGGGCCAAGATGGAGATCAGGCAAGTAGATTTAAAATATTATTAGCCTAGTTGATGAATAAATAAATTTGTAAAAAATACAGAAAGTCAAAATTATAAAATATTAGATAAATATCATTATTTGAATAAAAATAATTGATCATTATAATAATATTTATTATCATTGGGAGTCTGCATAAATAATGGTATGCATAAATGTGGATGTTGTACAATCATAATTAATAAATAATAACATATGCAACCACAAAATTATTTAAAATAAATTATTAATTGGAATTTAAACTACATATGTGTTGAAAAGTGAAACTTAATTGGCAAATTTATTAAAGCAAGTCTGCAATGTTTAGAGTCACATAATACCTAAAATATTTTAATAACGGATAAATGATTTCACTTATTAAATGAATACATTAAAAATAATCACATTGCATTTTAAATTTAAATATCAAAACATGCATGTGAAGCATCTAAATATATATATACTGTTCGATTAAGGTCAGATTCTTCACAGAAAAAATGCCTTATTTTGAATCACTGTCTGAGGGTGACCCTTGAGAAAGTCTTCAGGTCAGATTCTTATTTTATTTGGTTTAATTTTGATTCCATTTTCTTTTTCTTTTTAACTTGATTTTTATTACTAATTAGTCTAGATTATCCATGTTTTAGTTGTAGCTGCATTTGTGCTCTCTAAATACAATGGTGCTTTTTCTACTTTTTTTTACTTTTGAATTTTTAAGTTTGATTCCGAACTAATTTTTTAGTTTCATTTCCGAAATAATTTAGATTGTTTCAGAAATAGGTTTTAATTTCATAATGCTTATATTTTTGATTATATATACAATGGTGGCCAAAACTGTGGACATTTTTGAAAATCGTTATGTTTTCTAACTTTGTATGCTTACAGAAAATGTTACATTTCACAAAATGCAAACTCTTACATATCATTTAAAAAAGAATTTAATGCTGATTTCAATACAAAAAGCAAAATTCAAATATTTTCAATACAAAAAAAGTTATTCTTACTTTAATATGAATAACAAAAACAGTGATGAAGTGGATGGTAATTTCTAACTTTCCTGATTAATCACTGTTCGTATTCTGGGAATCAATAAAATGTAAATAATTGCCAGAAGAAGATGATATGTTTAAAGTTGGAACAGGTCATTATTGTGCTTTTTTCTATAGAAGGAAGACTGTTTATTATGTAATCAAATCAAGAATAAGAAATTTTGTTAAGCTTTTTAATATTGAGTAGGAATTGTAAATATTTCTAATATTTAGTCATGAAGCAATGCCATCAAATAAAAGAATAGATTGGACACTTAGAAAGATAACTAAGATTATTGTGTTACATGAGTGTGGTCTTTCCAATGCTGAAATTGCAAAACAGGTGGGTTATTCAGTAACTACATATGGCATCCGAAAGTTTTGTTTATGATACCAGGAGACAAATTCAATAAAAAACAAAGCAGTAAATGGCCGAAAAAGGTACACCACATCTGTTCATGACAGAAGAATAAAAAGACTATGTCTCCATGATCGAAGAATGTCATCAGCGGCCAACAGAAGTGAATTGAATGATGCTGGCATTTATGTCAGTTCAAGAACAATCAGGAGAAGATTTTTAGATGTTAGACAAAGAGGTAGAATTCAACGAAAAAATTTACAGCAGTATATAAAAAGATTACAGTGGGCAAAAGAACACATTAATTGGCCGGATTATCAATGGTTACAAGTTCTACGGAGTGATGAAACAAAGATATTGTTATTTGGTGTTGATGGCGAAAATAGGTAAGACATAGAATAGGCGAAGAGCCACATTTTGACTGCATTCAAGCAACTATGAAGAACTCAGTTAGTATAATGATTTGACCATGCATGTCAGTAGACGGCATTGGTCTCTTTCCTGTTACGATGGGATATTAAATGCAAGAAAATATATTGACACTATTCAAGAGCAAAAACTTACACCTTCCATCAGTGATCTCTTTCCTAACAATGCATCACTTATTTTTCAGCAAGATTCAACTTCTAGCCATGCAGCAAAAATATCAAAAGTGTGATTTAGTACAAAGAGCATTGAATTGTTATCATGGCCAGGAAACAGTCTTAAATTGAAAATTATTGAGAACTTATGGCACCATTTGAAAACTCTTATACATATGAAACGTTCATTAAGTAAAAGAGGATTAATTGAGTCAATTATTGTTTCCTGACATCAAGCAACAACCAAGGAAGAGCTTAAAACTGTCATCAGCTCAATGAAACATCAGTGTGAAGCTGTAATAAAAAATAAAGGCTACCTTACTAACTTACTGCAGTCATCAGCATCTAATATATCTCGATAATTATTGCCTCTCAACTTTTTTGTGTTGCAAATATTTGAATTTTACTTTTGGTATTGAAATCAGCATCAAATTCCCTTTAAAATGGTATGTAAGTATTTTCATTTTGTGAAATGTTACATTTTCTATAAGCATACAAAGTTAGAAAACATTAAAATTTTCAAAAGTGTCCACAATTTTGCCCACCACTGTATATATATACCTTAAATATAAACTAACACAATTTATGCAATTGGTAAGAGATTTTATCAAAATTGTATCAATAAGGTAATAAACACATACATCATTTAGTAACAATTAGGGATTGCAATACTGGTATACCGGAATACCGAATACCAGTATTTTGAGCCATTTATACAATTCTGTAATACCTGTATTCACAAGTTTAAATACCGTTGTTTTTTTTTGGTATTTACTAGAATTTTTTAAAATTGTCTCCACTATATGTTCAGGGATTGCCAACATAGCAAAATAGTATATGTTTTTGTTTTTATGTCTCCCTAGCAGGCAAAATTAATTATCTAATTAATGGCCTAAATATAAATTAGCAAAACATGGACTATCCCTGAACGAAGATATTGTATCCATAACGACTGATGGAACAACAGTTATGAAAAAGTTAGAAAGTTGATTGGTGCAAATCAGCAATTGTGCTATGCTCATGGAATTCAATTAGGAGTAACAGATGTATTACACCAAAAAAAAAAAAAGAAAGAAGAGAAGAATCCAAATACTGTGGATATAGAAACTTTGGATTCCAACTTTGAAGAGAGTGAGAGTGATATTGACAATGAAGATAATGACAATGTAATTATTGAAGAAGATATTGCTAATATTTACCCATCAAGAATTGCTTCCCATAATTTATAAAGTTCGAAAAATTGTTCAGATATTTAAATGTTCCTCTATAAAAAATGTTATATTACTAAAATATATACTAACTGAAAATTAAACAGAATATATGTTAATATTAGATTCTAAAACACGTTGGAACAATTTACTCCTAATTATGGAACGATTTTTGAAACTGAGAAATCCAATCCAAAAAGCAATAATCAAAAACCATATAATTAATTTTTCAGATAGTGAATTCTACTTAATATCCAGAACTATATCAGCTCTACTTCCAATAAAACTGACTATTGAAGCATTATGTCGAAGATATTCTAATTTATTAACAGATAATGCAACAATAAATTTCATGTTGCAATCACTGAAAGAACAGCACACATCACTATTTGAAGAATTATATATTACATTGAAAAATCACAAAGAAGAAAGACATACTGAAATAGAAAATGTCTTATGGTATTTACATAATTATAATGATTTTAAAAATGAAAATGAAAAAGAAGAAAAAAAAAATAACCAATTCAAATCTGATTAAGCTTATAGTAAATTTTCTTAAAATTTTTTATCCACAAACTGATTCACATTCAGAAGAATTTGGTTCAGTTATCGAAGATTATGATGATACTAATGTCGATAGTGAAAAGGAATTGCCTCTTGAACAAAAATTAGAATTAGCGATAAATAAAAAATTTTCAACAAACTAAAATATAATACAGAAACCAGCTATATCCAAAAACATCCGACGAGAAATTGATTTATTTGAAGATGAGGAATTTAGAGGAAAATACTTGGAAAAAATATATCTCACATTGTTAACAGTACCACCAACTAGCGTAGATGCCGAAAGAGCGTTCTCGACAACTGGTAATTTTTGCACAAAATTACTTTTCAGGTTTAATGACAGTACAATTGATGCAGTATGTTTTTTAAGATCACATTTTAAAAATTTGTAATAGTATCGCAGACTGAATAGTGATATTTACACTTTTTTTATGATTTAAATAAATAAGATGTTCCTTTACTTTTTTGTGCTTCTTACTGTTATAACTGTTACTGTTATAATTTATAAGTTACAAATTATTTTTTGTGATATTTACACTCTCCAATAAAGCTGGCAAATAAAACAAAGAAACACCTGTGTTTTCTTTCTTCTTCTAAAATTTCTAATCCCGGTATTAAGATCTAAAAAATACCGAATACCGGTATTGAACTTTTGGTTCGATATTGCAACCCCTAGTAACAATATATACAAGATGGGTCAAATCAATTACAAATGAAAAATATATTATTTCAAAATGTAATTTTAGAATAAGTAATCATTGTATTTGTATGAAAAATATATACTCCAATAGATAATTTATTCAAGATGCAAATACTAGCAATACATGTGTTTTAATACATTTGTTTTATTACACAACAATTCTGCAAAATAAATAAATAAAAACAACTTTTTTTATATGCTACAAAAAGAAGTAGATGTTGAAATACAATTTTGAAATCAATGATGATTGCTACATTGGAATTGGTACCTCACAAATATATTTAAACACATCTATTTATTTCTCACACAACTAATAAAGACACAGAACTGTTACCTTTGTTACCATAACTTCTAAATAACACAACAGGATTTTTTTTGTAAAAAATTACATGCAATTGTTTCTAAATCTAACAATACTCATTAGTTTCAATACCATATCACAACTTCTACTACCAACATCATCAGAAATTAGGTAAAATTTGTATTACAGAAACTATGCTTATTAACTGAGACATTTACAACAGCATAAATCATCAAAATGAACTCAAAATTACAAAAAACTAACTTTGTACCTTTTAATGTTGAATTTTTTTATTTTTCTAATTTCTGGGTAAAGCAATAGACAAATAATAGTGCATGTCCTTTTCTGTACTTATCTCAAGTAATTTTTAGATAAGAAAATAATTTAGCACATAGAATGTAAGTATGCAGCTTTTAGGAATATTTGTAGTATTTCTAACAGTCGATTCTCAACTATCTGGATCACAATTACATTTAATATCTCATGCAGCATATCCGGGTCTTCCTTAATATCTGGTACAATTTTTTTTAAATACTTTTCCCTATAATGAAATGAAGATTAATTTACTATGTATTGCTGAAGATAATTAAAGAAAGGGAGATTGTTATCTATAAAGGACTTTTTCTAAAGGTAAACAGTGGTGGTATTGATTCACTTCCCTTAATCTTATAACTTTACATTAGTGTAGTCATTAACTAATAAGCAATAATACGAGTTAAAGTATTTATATAAGAAATGAGCCTTCACTTTAAATTATGGTTTTTATTTCAAAACAAACATATTCATAATTACAGAATACAAGGTTTAAAATTTCTTGCAAATACTTTCTCTAAAAATATGTATAATATTTCTTTAAACTTCCTTTCTTTTAAAATATGCAATACAGTTCATAGCTGACATTTATTAAATATCTATCATAAAATATGAATAACAGCAAGTTTTGATTTCAAAAGAGGATTTGTAATGGTATAGGTGGTGATCAGTAGTGATCATTTATAAATTTCAACTGTTTCTTCATCTTTTTTTTTTTTGCTACCAGGTTTGTTTTTTAGACATATTGTTGGATAATTGTGAAGTTATCAGCATATGCCTTTGCAAATGACATAGTTTTGCCTATTGTTGACCGGTAAATGAACAAATGTCATGTTGATATTTATTTTTCACTCATTACAGCGAATATAATTTACCTTGGAGGTAAATAAATATGAAAAAAGAAGCATTTATATTCTTCATGCCCCACTTACAGACAACTAAAACAAAACATTATGCAAGAGCAATAATTAACACCTATTATTGCTCTTGCATTAATATGGGAAGGTATGTTCAGTTAACAGTATGGGAAAAGATGTGGAGTTTGTTAACATTTCTTTAAAATGACCTTAATTAAATGACCATGAAATTAATCCTACACAATATATTTAATTTCATAGAGTTCTTCTACAACAATAAGATGAAAAGCAACACATATTATATCATGCATGCCATATAGCCACTTGTAGCTTTCCATGCTTTAAGCTTGAAATATTACGAATTATTTAAAGATTATAGATACTCTATTATAAGTTTAAGAATATAAATACCTGTAATCGAAGATATAACTTCATACTTCCATGCATGTTGTGAGGATTTTTTCTCAAAATAAATTTTAATGGAGGTTCACGCTTATCTAAATCACAATCTTGCAGCAAATATTCCTTCTTAGCATCTGTTTTACTGATGAGAGCATGAGCACCATCATTATCTCTTAAGAAAATAAAACACTTTATTACTGAGAGTAAGAAACTAAAGTATCTGTGCATTAAATGCATGCAAATGGCAAATTTCAGTTTTAACTGCATGTCATTTACATATGGCATGTCAGTCAAATTTTAGCTTTGACTAACATTACATCTTTGGTGATTTTTTGGGGGGGATGGCATTTGGGGGCATTAATCAATAGCATGTAGTTGATTACAAATATTGAAAATGCAATTTTTAGAAAATAAAGAGAGAAAAAAGATGGACTGATTGTTTAACTGTTCCGAAAAAGAAAAAAAAAAGTGTGGAAGACTTTAAAAATTGGAAAATATATTTTGATACTAAACAATTTATTTACAGAAGAAGCAATACTATGTATAATATTAGCATTGCTATTAAACAACTCTACAGACTTCAGTAGCAACATTGGAAACAAGGAAAAATGTGACTACTGAAAATGTAAAGCAATGCTTATATGTATAATTGTCTATAATAAACATAGAAATAAATTATAATTTTCTAAAAATTTAATTTTTGTATTTTATTTAATTTTTAATTTGGATAAAATTTATTTAATTTTGAAATTTTGGACCTTAATAAAAACTTAGATTTTAAAGAGGAAACAAAACCTAATATCACAGAATTAAAATTAATAAAAATAAAAAGCAGGGGCAAAAACAGATTTACATAGAGAATAGCTCTTCTATTCTTAATAAATATTTTATTAGATGCAGGACATTTAAATTCAAAATTTCATCAATAAAATATTTTTTAAGTATCATTAAAAAATAGTTGCAGAGAATATTATAATTTACTTGTATTTCATCAACTACATTGAAAAAATAATTAAACAATTAATATTAATAATAAAAATGCCAGATAAGTTTTTCAAATTCAACTCATCAAATTCATTTTCATTTCATCATTCAACATTTCAAGTTTTCTATAATCTTTATAAATTATTTACATCAATGATTAACAGCTTTTTACTTTCACTGTTTTTCCACATTAATATTAAGCATCACTTACCTGCAACTGTCACACACATGGTGATCAAAATGTGTTTGAAGATAGGAATCATTAAATTCTTCATTACATTCAAGGCAAATAGGTCTGTCAGATGAAAACAATGGTGCTGGTGTAGAAACTAAAGGCCTGTTTTCAGGATTTAAATCTGATTCATCATCTTCAGCGAAAAATCCAGCCCCAGTATCACGAGGACGAGAAATCGTATTAACTTCTTTTTGAGTAATAGCTCTAAAAAAGTTTAAAAGGTTCGGTTAATGAAAGTGTAAATAAAAAAATTTTAAAAAAGGAAGATTAAATTGCTTCTTACTAAACATTGATAGTTTTTGATGCATAAAATTACAACAAAAAATATACACCATAATTCTTAATGTTGATGAAAAAGTTATGAATAACAATAATCATTCAAACAAAACTCAAAAATGCAAAGATTTGCTTAAAAGTTAATACTTGAAAAGAAAAAAATATTGCACATGCTCCATTCTTTATTTTAATATTACAAAATTAAAATAACTCTAGTAAGATATATATGTATATATTTCTAAATATCAATGTTCTAGTAAGATGAAAGTTTAATTTATAATAGGAAATTAACTGTTATAGAAAATAGAAGCAAATCTCACATAAGTGATTCATATAATGAACTAAATAGAACAGAAAAAAATGACGTGTTTAATGAGTGATGTTTCCATGAACAAATGACAAGGAGACACTATGACAGCAAATGCTGGATTGGTTTGTATCAGTCAGTGTAGAATGTTGTTTGAACAAAATTTTTTGAAGTTTTGGCCAGATAGCATTGTTAAACACGACTTCGAGGAGTTTAACCAAGTGCTTGTGCAGCCTTAATCAATTAGAACTGGGCAATATTATGGGGCTAGAGATGATCAGTGATGATATTGATGAGCTGGTGAAAGAATATAGCCATTTATAACATTTATGAAGTTACTGAAGAGCTTATGGAGCTGAATTCTGTGTCACATTAAAAAACTGCCAAAGAGATTTTGTGAAAAAAGAAAGAAAGAGTAGACACAACCAAGTAACAGTTTTTCAGTGAAATAAAGAAGGAGCTGAACACATGGGAAATTATTGCATTGTATGTTGAGAAACCTCACTCTGTTAAAAAATTAGCTGCACACACTATGAATTCATTTAACAATAATGTTGTGCATCATATTTTGAAGCATAGCCAAAGAAAAATGTCTTTAAACAAGTTTCAAGTAAAAACAAAAACAAAAAAAACATGCTCTATAAATAATAAATTAGAGTATTATGAAATAGTTTGAAGTTTTTTTTAATGGAATGCAATGTCTTATATTTTATATGTATGGTCCAGGATTTTTTTTTTTTAACTTAATGAGCATTTTTGTATTATGAATAAGATTCGAGAACAAATTAAACAGTGTAATTTGTTAAACAAGATTCCACTGTAACTGCAGTTATGAATCCAATGTTTCACACTCTCTCTTTTCTCCCCTCCCCCCCCAAATCTATATTGAAAAAAAGGGAGCCAATACATTTAATTTTGAATTTAAATAGTAAGTTAACAATTATATTTCAAAAATAAAATATATTTCAAAATCAAATACAACCATCAAATGCTGCAAATTAATCATATAATTTTTAACAATTTTTTTTTTTTATAAAACTTCAATGAGTTGTTATAAGCAACTTTTTTGAAGGATTGATTGTAATCCAATTTCAAAATTTCTTAGCATTACCATAATATAACAATTCAGCATAGCTGTATACAATATATAATATTTTGGTATACATGTGATAAATCTTTCCTCCCACAAAATTTAAATTTTAATATAGTTCATTCTGTTCTCCTCAAAATATTTTGAAAAACTCTCTACCAGGTTAGATTTAATCACAGGTCTTACAGCACTTTTAAAAATTTGGTGAAAAACCTAGCAATACTTGAGTAAGACTGGTATATGTTATTGTTCCTGACCTATGACAAAACAGCTGAAGCTTGGTCAAGAATATGAGCCAATTTCCAAAATGTTACAAAGCTGTCAAATTTGGTACAAAAAAAAAAAAAAACTTGTCAAAAAGATAAAATACCTCCACTTTACAGAATTTGTAATACTGTCCTTTCTTCAAAGTTTGCATGTCTTAGGTCAGAAGAATATAGTCTCCGATCAGGGAGCAATTTAATATCACTAAAATTATAGCAACAAAATAAACCAAATATTACAAAAGAACATTATTATTAGAATAATAAAAATTTACATTTCAAAAGAATAATGAAATTTAAGAAAATGTTACATATATGACAAACATGTCATACAAGATTTTCAAAAGAAAGGAACCTTTGTCTTAGTTAGTCTTTCCTTAGAAAATATAACGATAATATAGGGATAGCTAATCATACTGAACAACACTAGTTTTAGAGTTTGATCATTTTCGAATTCAAAACATGGCACCATCTCGTCTTTCCATGACTGTATAAGGGCTTTCTCAAGATGACTGTAACTTTGTAGGAGATCATTACAATTACAATGACTGAAGCACCTGAAAAACTGTAGCTTTCTCTATCCAATATTTTACTGTTATGAATAAATCGAATACATTTTTGAAGTTTTTATTAGGAATTTCATAAAAAATTATGCATTTCTAAGCTTAAGAATTTGATTCTTTCACAAACTTGCAAAAAAAAAAAAAAAAAAATATTTTTTATTCATTTTTTAGAACCATAAATAATTAAGAAGGTATTTCATGTCATTTTATATCTTTAAAAAATTATTGGCTCAAGAGTTATGGGAAAAATTTCTTTTTTAAAAGTTTGTTTCTGCAGTAAAATTTGTATACGTAGAAAGATGAATTCAATTGTTCAAAAACATGATTTCGGAAAGAAAAACAAGCAACAACAACAAAAAGAAAAACATAAATTCCATTTCATAATTTGTAAATTCCAAATTTATAAATGTAAAAAAAATCGATTTTGACTGAAGCAGAATTCTTTTTGCCTGTTCTAGCCCCCAAATGAATTTTTTTTATCATTAAAAATAACATTCAAAAAATTATTTTTAAATATAACAATAATTTTTTTAGGAATTTACAAGTGTAAAAAAATTGTGTACCAGGTGTAGAACTAAATAAATACTGACATTACTTCTCAGCATTAGATAAATTTGCAATACGAGCTTTTCTCAACTGCAAGGCTTTTTCACGATTTCTTTTCATACGCAGCAGCTGAGTTTCATTCAGCTGGGTACTCTTGATATTG
>JAPMOR010004323.1:15189-37020 GCA_026543865.1 Argiope aurantia | reverse complement strand
AGAAACGGACAGACGGTCAGCTTCTTAACGGATTTTGTTTCAATTTATTACAGGCCTACACACTAGATGCTAAATCAGTGTACCGAATTTTTTTCCCCCATCAAACTCCTTTCGATTTGAAATTATCGTTTTACCTTGTATTCGGACAGCAGAATAGGAATATTTTGTCCAAATGTTCAAAATTTGATGGAAATTTTCTAGTTTGGTACAAGTACCGTACACCAAATCTCATCTTTCTAACTCAAGGCGTTTGATTTTCTTCATAGACATATTTCGAAAATGCGTTTTTCCAGATGCAGGGAGGTGCGAAATGCGAGAATCGCTGAAATTTGCTAAATCTTTTGACAACTACAATACTCTTTGTATACGAGAAAATAAAAAGGAATTCAGATTTTTCTTCCTTCAAGCCCTAGAATTAAATATATTAAATCTAAAACATTTAAAGTTATTCTGATCGATATGAATTTTTAGTAATGATACAATTCCGTTCAATGGATATATAGATTTATTCATATAAGTTAATATTTAAATCAACGAATGTCGAATTTTAACGAAAGGAATAAAAAATTTAGTAACCTTACTTCAAAATATTGCATATCCATTTTTGAAATTGCCATTCGATGCTTCCATTGAATGAGAAATGCTTAAAATCGACAATTATATTCATCGATTCAAAAAATTGTATTTACCAACAAAATCGTCACGCCTTCACCGAATACTTCCTCAGGTAAAATTGTTTTTACAATAAGCAAAATTAACTTGCACCGAAAACCAGCAGCTTGTCATTTTTTCCCACAATTCAAAGAAGCATTCTAAATTCCTAACATAACCTTAAACAATTTCACATAGAGTGGAACCGATAAAAATTGGATTTTCACTAATCTAATAGCCATCACAAACAAGTAATTGCAATGCATGAATTATCTTCCTAAAAGGAAATTGAAATTCTTACTTTAGATTCTGAAAAGGAATGTTAAGAGAAAGCCTTTACAGAAAAATTCTTTATTCCAATAAAAACAATTACATTGATTAAACATAATTACTTTCACAGACAATACTACGAAATAAAAACAAATTAGACATTTAGAAGTAGTAAATAAGATTTCATACGCTAAAGTGCATTTTTTAAAATTCAACTGTAAAATTTCGTCCATAAGTAAAAACACTCGGAACTTTTATTGGCTGTTATTTTTTGGTATCTTTTTTCTTCGGAATCGCACCTTGACTACCTTGCGAAGTTCTTTCAGTGCCCAAACTCAATCGTCTAAGATCATCTTCTAATCTCAGTTGCGTAGAGTCCTTGTCACTCTGCTGTCCTTGGGTGACTTGTTCAGAGGCTTTCCGTGATCGAGTCGCTTCTTTCTCGGCCGATTTCTTTTCTGAAGCAGCACCGCTTTTAGAACTTGCGTGCGATTTTAGTTGGTCACCTGGCAAAATAGGTTTCGATTCTTCAGGCGTTTTCTTCGATTTTGTCGTTTGTCTTTTAGGGGGCTTCTTTTCTTCTAGACCACTACTTTCAGCACTTGCATGCAATTTAGGTGGTTCATCCCGCCAAACCGGTCCAGATGCAGATGCCAAGGATTCAGATTCTTCAGAAGTTTTATTTGATCGTGTCGACCGCCTATTGCGCGATTTCCTTTTCTCGATAGCACTACTTTTGGTACTTGGAGGCAAAATTGGTGGCTCGGGGGAGTCTCTGTCACCTGGCAGAGTCGATCCCGAAGGCAACATCAAATTTTCTGGCAAAGATACGGATTCTTCGGCCACGATCGCTGAAAAGAGGTCATGTGGTAAAAACCCTAAGTGATCTTTCAATTTCTTAATCGATGGATCTTCTGGCTCTGGTTGAGCTTTAGCTTTGGATTTAGCTTTAGGTTTAGGTTTAGCTACAACTTGAACTTTTTTAATTTCATTAAAATGCTGTTTTTTGACTTCTTCAAAGAAAAGGTCAGAAACATCGTCCCTTGAACCATAAGGAACAGCAAATTTTGCTATGAATCCCGTTATCCATTTGGTGTATTCCGCTAAATTATCAAACTTGTCAAATAACTCTTCAATCTCTTGCAAGAAGTTTGTGGGCGATCCAATTATATTCACAACAGCGAATCCGATTGAACCGAGCACTGTATTAACATTAAAAAGGACATTCTCACTATGAAAGTACACGGTGATTTCGTTACATACTGCAAGGAGTACTTCCACCATGGTTTGCTTAGTACAGTCCCGACTCAGTGGACAGCACCGCACGATATTCACCAAGAAAGTCGGAAGCTGCTTGTCTTCGAGCCCAGAGGTCTTGCGTCGCGATTCGAACATCCGCTTCCATTTATCTCTCATAATCAAAGCGACTCGCAAAGCAGACACACCAGCTATGTTCACCAGGTTGGGTCGTTTGTAAACATTTTTTCTAATATTTGTGGTCGGAAGCCCCGAATCAGGAAGTCCACATTTCGGAAGGGTATACATCATCACATCATAAACAAATCTTGAAACAGAGCGCGAAATCTCTGGATCAACTTTAGGACACGGTAACTCACTTAGACCAGCCATTTTGCCAGATGACTATCGCTTCATGCCGAAAGAACCGGTATTTAACGGCAATAGTATCTAACGTATTTTCACTTGAATTCATTTATACTTGTGAAATATTTTACACTTTAATCCGTTTCTCCCATTTTAATAATGATCATTATCACGGTGATTGAATTAAAATCTTTCAGAGGCGCGTACAAGGAAAATAAAAGTTTTCAGGTTCTAAAACCATGGAAAATATTCATGATATGTAAACATTTTTTCCTTTTTATTTTCTTTTCATTAATATAGAGAATCTAGGAAGAGTCATATAGATGTTTTTGGCGCCATTATTGGGGTACTCAAATTACATCTTTATTTCACATTTTTCATGCCACTAATTGAAGAACTAGACCATGGCAGAAGATTAAAATTGTCCAGGGTACAATATGCCCTCGGTACATTTCTGATTATTTTGAATTCTCTGTTTTTATCAATAAAATTTTTTGTCATCCTCTGAAGATCAGCAAATTGCTTAGAAGAGTATTTGCAGTCAATTCAATGGGGGAAAATATAGGATATGATATATCAAGCTTAAATCTCTTGCATAGGATTCGAATTCCATGATCTTTTAGCTCTAGTGATGCCCCCGTCGCCTGGTCAAGGTCAAACTCATGACATCTATCGCAAAATGTTTCTCTTTTAGCTTCAAAAGGGAACGCTAATCTAATTAAGGGAAACAGAATTTAAAAAAATGTCCTTGTACAAAAAATAAATAAATAAATAAATAAAAATTGTCATATTGATGAATCAAAAGTAATTTGGTCTAGACCTGAGTCTCAAGTGAATAGGTAAAACTTTAATCTAAATGTTTTTACTTTTAGGATGTTTAATTTAAATTACGTGAGCATAAACGCCTCAAGGAGCTGGTGATTATATATATATTCATTTGCAATTAGCTGATTTACTTATTAAAATGTTTCTACTATCTCTTAAACGAGTTGAAAAATGTTGCGTTTTTCCACCATAATTTTTGAACAAATCATAGCACAAAAATCATTTTTACACCGTCATAAAATTTTAAAAATTGGCATTTTAGTGACATGAATTTTATTTCTAAATGGCTAGTTCTTTAATTTTAATCAATTTTTTAAATTAATTTAAGTACATTTTGTAACCTTTGTAACTTTTGTTTGTAACAACCTTTTTTTTCATTGAAATATCAGGCTTATTTTATCGTTTAATTAAATGTATCACAGGCACATTTTTGTCAATATTGAAATTGTTATTTTCTTCATACATTTTTACTTTTGCTTTTGTTATGCAGCTTTTATTTTTAGTTGAGTTTCAGTTGAATTTGATACCTTTTGATCGTGTTTTAAAAGTTGTCTTTTAAAACTATTGCATATTTCCTTAACTATTTGACTTAATTTTGTTTCATATTTTAGTAAAAATTTTAATGTGCCCAATTAACATGTTATATGTCTTTTATTTACGAATTTGTTGATTTAGTTTACTACAGGGTTTCTCAACCTTTCAGTATTCGTGGCCCAGTTTTCAATCATAATTTTCATCGCTCCCCCCGCTCACAGTAAAATGTATACAACAATAATGTATATTGAGTATTTTGGATTCTGTTTTTAAATTATTTTTAACTAACTGCAAAAACAAGAAGAAAAAGCGAGCCAACGTTGTCGAGAAACCACATCCTCATTTTGGACAAGCGGGCGGTGAACAGATGAAGCGAATGAAAGCGGAGAAAATTTAAATATTATATTTGAAATGAAAGCCAAACAGGGAGATAACGTTAAAAGAATATGAAAGTAGAAAAATTCGTTAATGAAAGTTAACCTAGACGGGTTGAGGTAAATTTAGAAACTGGGAATACCTTTCTTCGAATAATAAAAGAAATACAACAGAAGCATGACAAAACAAAAGTGAAAAAAAAATAGCAATGTTTGTGGAAGGGAATACACACGACCGAGTGCCGTCTCGAGCATGCATGGAGCAAATGTTTTCTCATGGGAAGAAGGAAAATGTTCGATAACGCAAGTTTCAATTCCAGCCAGTCTCATTCGAGTCGATCCTTTTATCGCTATCGAATCTATCTTGAATTTGTATGTTATATATGTTTTCGTGTTAATTGCAATTCACCATATTAAATATTCACGGCAGCAGATTTATGCAGATTCATGAATAAATTTTTAAGCGGAAGTAAGCAAGCATTAGATGATAGTGAAGCGTCAACAAGTATACAGACGAGCGTGGTTCCGAAAATAAAATCAAGGAAATATTCTCAAGAATACTTAAATTTTGGGTTTACCAGTACTGAAGTAAATGAAGAAAAAAGACCCCTGTGTATCATCTGCTCAAAAATGTTGGCCGCAGACAGCATGAAATTCATAGACTTCACGATAAGTGGCGAAACTAAAAGACAATTTAGTAATAAATCACTATTTGAATTTTGGGCAGGAATAAGGATGATTTTTATGCACTAAAATCCAGGACATTTCTCATTCTATTACCATTCAACATCCTACCTTTGTGAAACTGGATTTTCTGCTGTGGCTTCTTTGAAGACAAAATATAGAAACAGAACTGAGAGTGGCTATTTCTTATATTAAGCCTTCCTTCGAAAAACTTTGCACTGCAAGGCAGGCCCAAGAAAGTCACTAATAATTATTAAATTTGTTTTTAATTTAGTATATTTTGATAAAGTAAGTTTTGATTTGTAAGTTGTTTTACTTTAATAAGTTATTAAATAAATCGAAATGTATTTTGTTTTCTCTGTGTACGTGTACTTTCCTTTCAGTCAGTTAATCAATTTTTTAAAATAATATTTTCTCTTGGATATTCTCTCGCCCCCCCCTCTAGTGTGCTCGCGCCCCCCTAGGGGGGTGCGCCCCACACATTCAGAATCGCTGGTTTACTAAATTGAATTCTATTTGAATATAAATAAACACATTTAAAACATTTTCAAAATATATGGTTATTTGTATGCACATTCTTAACGCTCATAAGCATCTTTCCCTATGACAATTATTTCCTTCCATACAATCTAAATCCCAACTGTGACTACCGGTATTCTGTTTTTGACATTAACCCCTTGATCGACGAATTTACTTAACTTTCTAATTAGATTATTCATCCTATTTGAGACATTTATTTTTTATTTTAATTACTATAATATATGGAATTTGAGATGTTGAAGCATTTTTAAATGATTTTACAACTTAAATTACTTAACATCTTCGCTTTAGATTTAAAATTAAAAATTCAATAATTCGATGCGCGAGTCAAATTCGTAATTGTGTATGAAGGGGTTAAAATGGCTGGCGTCCTGGCTTAGGGATAACGCGCCTTTCCCGTGATCTGGGGATCTCGGGTTCCAATTCTAGTTCGGGCAGGGTTGTCCTTATCCTGTGTTCTATCTGTGAGGTGTGTGAAAGAGCTTCCCTGTAAAAAAGGGGTTGTGCAAGCGAGTGTGTGAGTGTCATCTTCAGATGAGCTAGAAGTTAGACTTCTGCTCTCGGTTGCTCAGGGGACCTTTACCCTCAGAAGCTACTGCACAAAACTCGGCTTAAATCGTTGGCTTCGTCAGCGAGCTTGTATATGACAAGTAAATAAGTAAAAACAAAAACAACAGGGGTTAAAATGCATAATTATTGCAATGGAATGTTTTATTGTCACAATTTTTCTTTCATTTGATTCATCTCATCAATTCAATCTTTACGATCGAATTTTTGGTGATCCTTTAAACTATAGATATTACCTCACAGTTTAAGAAAAAAATTACTCTTCTGAATAAGCAGTTTCTTTTCCTTAAAGCCTTGAAAATTTTATCTCTCAAATCACAGAAAATTATTCATTATTGTTTGGAATGATTGGGCCGCGGTGGTCTGGTGGTAAGGCCTCAGCTTCAGAACCGGAGAGTTTTAAGTTCGAGACCCGATTCCACCAAAGAACCGACTTGGAAGTTATATCTGTGGAGGCCAAACGTTTTCTCGCTGGCGTGGAAGCTTGGTGATGGGAGTTCCAGCTTAAGTAATGTCCTCGTTATCTGACCGCGGTTCAAAATTAAGAGGTCCGTCCCAAAATAGCTCTAGTGTTACTTTGAAACGGGATGTTATTATAACTAAACTAATTTCGTGGAATGGGACAGTCGGTTTCTTTCACAGAGTCGAACCCATATTTTGAAAGGATTGCAGTCGATGATATTATCACATAACACCATAAATTCTTAATAAAAAATATGTACCAAACATCAAAATAGCAAATGCTGAGAAATTCTAGGGCATGTTTTTATCCATGGCTTGAAAACAAGAGAGAGCGTAATTACAACATGTGTCATTATCCGAATGCTACTACACCGACCTTAATAAATTGAACAACCCTTATTTGCACGAGAAACGGACAATGGCCATATTCAATTGGACTGTTTTAAATATTCGATTTGTGGAACCATTTATTCACAAATTAAAATCGAAATGCCCCCCCCCAAACCCCAGTGGGAGTGGTCTTTCCCAGCTTTCAAGCATACAATCTAATAAATTTGTCATGACAGAGAACCTCTTGCATGGCATTTGGCACGAAATATTAACTTTGGCGTGAATTTAGCATTTTTACTGAATTTATCGTGGGATACTTGACGAGTTATTTGGCGATTAATATCTGGCATGCGTTTAATAGTACCCGAAAATCGAATTTGTGTTTTAGACGCAATTTTCCAATCCAATTGAAATAAAAATTTGACATGAAACTGCACTTCTTATCACAAAATCTCATACTAAATTAGATATATTTTAGTTCTTTGAGCTTTATGGCGTTTACTTATTTCTCAAAGTACAGACCGAAAGACAATCAACCTGTAGTTGGATTTTGCTGAAAATTTGACAGGTGTCTGCATTATAAATGTTAAATTTGTGTACTGATTCTGATCAACCTATCTCTCTTCGTTTTGTAGTTATGGTGTTAACTTATATTCAAACAGCCGGTCAGACGGACTTCCTCAGAACAGATTTTAGTTAAAATTTGATGGAAATCTGCAAATTTGGATTAAAGAACGAATACCAAATCTCCACCGTCTAGCTCAAAGCTTTTTTAGGTTAGTTATCTTTGTCACAGGCAGATAGACAAAGGGGCATTTTCCAAAACTGTATTTTTCGCACTGAGGAAGGTCTAAAACAAAACAAAAAAAATCGTCAAATTCGCGAGTCCGAATTTTTTGACGATTACTATACTTTCCGTATACTACGTATACGAGAAAGTAAAAAAAAAAAAAAAAATCAATAAGTGTCATCTGCAAATCTTCTGAAGTGTTTGGACGGTTATTAGTTTCGCCTTCTGGACATGAGGGTAGAGTCTTGTGTAGTTAAAAATCCTAATCAATACTTTTTATTTTTCCGTACATGAGAAAGTATAGAATCGTCAAAAAATTCGAACTCCAGATTTTGACGAATCTTCACGTTTTAGACTTCCACGAGTTCGAAAAACACATTTTTGGAAAATGCCGGTCTGTCAGTGATAAAGATAACTGAAAAACACTATGAGCTAGGCAAACGAAATTTGGTATATGGTCTTTACACCAAATTTGCAGATTTCTATCAAATTTGGTAAAATCTGTTCAAAAATCCGTCTGTTTGAATACAAGTATAACTACAAAACGAAGAGAACTAGAAGGATGAGATTCGTGTTCACAAATTTAACATCTATAGTGTAGACACCTGTTACATTTGAGCCAAAATCAATAACGGGTGGACTGTCTGTCAGTCTTTATTTTCAGAAACATATAAACGCGATAATTCAAAAACGCAATGACTTAAATACCGGGTGCGGCATAAATTCGTGCAAACTTCAAAAAATCATAATAAAAAAGTAATGCTCGAAAAAAATTGCGGTTTGCGGGAATATGTTGAGAGAGTCTTTGGATTTTGTTATTTCCATTAAAAAATGTATTTAAAAATGATAGATAGATGGCGCTCACACGTCATACCGAGACTGTTTATGCAAATCAGCATAGCTATAAAACACAAGGCTGGAAATGGATCTGTCATTCCACGCAAGTAGCATGCTATCGCTACCAGATCGAGCATTAGTGGTTAAATTGTTCTATAAGAACGGTGAATTCGCGACTAAAGCATTGCGACAGTTACGGACGGTGAAAGGAATTAAGGTGAAGAAAAACCCAATTTCATTGAATTGTATATTGAATTCAATTCGCCGTTTTGAGGAAACGGAAAGATTAGAAGATCGTCCACGAAGTGGCAGACAATCTGTCAGCGCTGACCGCGTCCCTGTTACACAAAGGGTCATGAGAAATGTGGCAGCCGAGACTTCAACGGGGAGTTGCAGTGCACCTGAAGCAGGTAAAGTAACAGGATTTCCGGAAAGGTCGATCCGACGCATTCTGCACGAAATCTTGAAACTGCATCCGTGCAAGATAGAGTCATTTCACCAGTTGTTGCCAGCAGATTGCGAGAAAAGACAAGCCTTTGCAACACGGGTGCTCGCACAAATGGAACGTGACCCAGAATGGTTACTGAACATCATGTAGACAGATGAATCCCACTTTTCATTGCATGGTGACGTCAATACGCATAACAGTCGTATCTGGGCGACATCAAACCCACGTGCGTACACGACCAAACCACTACATTTTCCGCATGTGACTGTTTCGTGCGGTTTGACTGCGTCCTTCATTCTAGGCCCTTTCTTTTTTGAAGAGCGTTGTCCTGTTGGAAAACCTGTTCCGTCACTGCAGAACGCTATCTTAGGCTTTTGCATGACCACGTTATGCCTACTTTGCAGCAAAGACGTGCGTTATCTTCCGTCACCTTCATGCAGGATGGTGTCCCACCCCACGTTGCTATTCCGTTAAGACGTTCCTTCTAGACACATTCACGGAGGACAGAGTGATAAGCCGAGGATGTAAGAATGAGTGGCCCTCACGATCGCCAGATCTTGCTCCAGCGAACTTTTGGTTGTGGAGATACCTAAAGTCTCGTGTCTATCAGAGCTCTCCTGCCACTTTGATGGAACTGAAAGATTCCATTCAATTGGTCGTTGTTTGCATCGATGCCGACATCTTACAAGCCTTATTTGCTTAATACCTTGTTGTGGCGGTCATGTTGAGCATCTTTTGCTTTAAAATAAAATGTACTATAATGTTACTGTGCTCTGTTTTCCTGATTTGCATAAACCGTCTCGGTATGACGTGTGAGCGCCATCTATCGGTCATTTTCTAAATACACTTTTTTTAATGAAAATAACAAAATCCAAAGGCTCTCTGAACATATCCCTATATATTCCTCTGAACATATTTCTATAGAAGATTCATGCATTCTATATTAATCTTATCAGGAAAATATACAGCACTTTTCCGTTAGCCGGGCGTAAATTTCGCCAATTGTGAACCAAACGCGAATTTGGCGTAAGAAATTTGGCGGAATTCTACATTATTTGGCGATTTTTCGCTTGCGTCCGGCTAACGGAAAAGTCAGCGTGATGTACACTGAGTAGATATTATTTTTTACGCAACTAATAAATAGTCAAAATTAAAAATCAAAGTAAGCAAATTTCTGTGAAACAATCTGTGGCAAAGAATGGCAGTTAATATACCTAGAGTATATTTCCATAGTAATTATTATAATTATTTGCCTTAATTAATCAAAATGTGACTACCATGATTATCTAAGTTTCAACTTCAATCCTATAAAATAAAATTGCTTCAAGCGTGAAAATAATGTAATATATAAATTTAAATGCAAAAACTTCATTTAGAAATAAAATAAAGAAATTGTTCTCTTCCACTTCAATCTGAAAATGTAGGTCTTTTTTGACGGATATGCATATTTTATGAGAGGGTTGAAAAACAACACCAATTTCTTTGACGGAAAAAATGCATTACTTTCTTCTTCATTACCTAACTTGCACGCTTTCAGAGAAAAATTTAATAATAAAATTATCTTTCTAAATTAAAATTCTGAATATGGTTCGCTTTAATATAATTTCTTCAACAAAAACGGAGATCTTCCGTTTGAAGATTTGAATGCATATTTTTTTTTTTTTTTGCCTTTATGCACTTTTATTTTAATTTCTTTGGAGAAGTTATTACATTGAAATAGTTATAGTAATCTCGTCAGTTTTCGTGTAAGTCGTTTCTATTTTTTTTGAATTGGAATGAATAAATTTAACACCATCAGTAGGAAAGTACCTCTCTAACGATTTTCATGCATCATCCATGATCTAAAAGAAAAAAAAAATACTTCTCTATTCTTGTAATTTCCAATTTTCACTATTATAATGAAAAAAAATCTGAAAAAAAATGGAGAAAAATCCGTAATTGATGTTCAATGTGTACTTATTAAATTATATTCTTTTTACATCTGAACTTTCACTTTTTTTATTCGTCTTGTAAAATATCTTACAAATGTTAAATGGGTGCATTTTTTTTTAACATTCGAGAATGGAAAAAAATCATGCGAAAAATAATTAATGAGCAATGATGTTTTAAATTTTAGGGTTACAATGTAATCTATTGTCGGAAACTAGGCAAAAAAATATTTTTAAAAAATTACTGAAATTTCGGAAAAATTTGCATGACTAACTTTTTAATTAATTAAAATGACAAAAAAATGTTCCAAAGTGCATATTCTAATTCTCCAAGGTACATATATATGCGTCAAATTTGTTAGCTGTAGATGAAACGATCTGGCTTGTAGAGAGCTAATATATATAAATATACATTTATTTTAATAATAGTTGAGATTTACAGACGACGTTAGTTACCCTTTTCAACGTACAAAGTTTTAATTTTTTTATTGTTTTTATTTAAAAGAAGAGGCAAAGTGTGAAACGGCATACGCATAACAACAATTAAACCAAATAAATAACTAAAAATCCAATTCACTAATTTATTTTGAAAATTTCTGATATCACCAAATATAAAAATTTTATCACTTTACATAGAACTTTAAAAAAAAAGTGATTGTTTTTAAGCAATGACAAAATGAGGAAGTAAGTGTAGATATTTTCATTCCGCCCCACCACCACCAAAAATCGAAAAAGGAAATGCTGGAAATCTGTAATAATAAAGCTTTAAATTTTATTAATTTACTAGCCGTCCTTGGTTTCCACCTGGTTCGTCGGGAATTTTGGCTATGCTTAGTTTCCATTAAATTTTTCTGCGCATAAAATAATTTTAGAAAAATAAATTGTAAAATAAATTGAAAACAAATTGTAAAATAAATTAAAGTCGTATGAGTTTAATAGCCTAACTCCTGTTTATTGATTATATATATGAACTATACTAATAAAGTCCCAAGACATCAAGGCGTTTATAAATTTAATTCTTTGTTTCATCTATTGCGGTACCGAATCGTGACGTTTATAATTATTATGCAAATTGCATCGACATTAAACTAATTTCTTCTCATCTTCAGCTTTCAATATTCGTAGAAAATTAAGGAATCGATAAAATATTTTATGAAATGGAAAAACGATTTGAATTTCAAAGGAACTTTGTAAAGAATTGCTAAAAATTAGTCAAAAAATATTTTTCAAAAAATTGCTAAGATTTAGGAAAAAAAAAAAATGCATCACTGTTAAATTGATATTATTCAAAAGATAATTCTTTAAAATTTTTTAGATGCTATAAAGATTGTTTTTGTGGCGTAATATTTTTGGAAATTATCATGGGAAAAACATCAGAATTTTGCCTAATGTTTAATTAATAAAAATTTTAATTAAAGTTTCTAAACTTTCTTCCAAAAATACACATTCCTACCTCCAAAATATATCTGTGCTTAATTGGTAGCTCTCGGTGTAAGGGTCTGTCGTTTAAAGCGCCAACACACGTAGACGCATACACACTCTGCTTTATTGTTAGTAGAGATTTAAGCGATAAAAGCAGCTCAACAATCTCCACTATCTAAGAAGCAAAACTAAAGCGAATCATATCACCTGTCATTGCTACGAGCAATATATCCAAATCCCATCTGCGGCCTGCTGAAAACAGTCTTTGAGTTTATCCAGGGGAAAGTTGATATACAGTGGACTCATGGGTGGATGGGTCTGATGCCATATTCTCCAGCATGTTGCACGGCAGTGAATAATTGCATTGTCAAATGTGGCCTGCCATTTGGAAAAAATTTCTGTGTTCAACTTATTTCTTCAAAGAATTGAGTAAATTTCAGTTCACCAGGATAGAAAATGGATTTTTTTTTGGGTACAGGGTTTTTCCTATTCTTTCTTTGGGTGCGAAAATTCTGCAGTACACTAGTAGCTGTTAAACTATCTATATAAAAATACTTAATCACAAATATTTGATTAATTATTATTAATAATATGTGATAATATCGAATGAGGTATCAGTGGGCAAGTAAGAAACAATTCCGATGTGCATAAATAAATTTTTTTCCATAAAATTTTTTCCATGGGTGATTTTTGGTACTAGCTTTTAGGTTTTTAATTGAAACAATGGTGACGCTCTCTCAAATTTTTTTGCGCCCATTTGTTTCGCTTTAATGGCCCTAAAGTGTTAGCAACATTGTGACGGATATCCTGATTTACGTTGCTGCTGTGAGGAAATGTGAACAGAAGATCAATTTAAGCTTATTGTGTCTTAAAACAAAAAGAAGTCTTTGGTTTATCAAATCTTGCTGAATTAAAAAAATAGGCGTCTGACTATGAAATAAAAATATGTTGTTCTCTGACTGATATTTCTAAAAAAATCAACTTTAGATTAAAGGAAGCAGATTTTGTTTTTTTAGACTTCTTTGAATTATATATTAATGATATTTATTCAAAGCCAATTATCCCAATTCATTCTGATATTCAATGGAAACATTTAAAAAAGTGTGATAGTAGTTACTGGGGGTCCGATTTTTACGTTTGTAATTTATTAACGCTGATGATATAATGCAGTTTATATAACGCTGATGATAATAAAAGCAGTTTATTCGCGACTGAGAATAATCATCTCCTTATTTTTATACTTAGATTCTTAGATTTGGTGCTTCCTGTATATATATATATATATATATGACATCCAGTCACTCGAAAAAATCCTCTGAATCCATTAACTTAATGAACAATTGAACAATTTTTCAAAAACATGATATTAACTTTATGTGAACTCATTTATTTTGGGTACCCAGGAGTGAATAAAATAAATAATTACATGTACTAGTTTGAAAAAAACATATACATTAATAATTGCTTGGAAAAGCATTTAATGAACAATTTACTGAAGTTGATTAGAAAATTTCAGAATTAAAAATAACATTTAAAGGATCTCATTGCATTTGAAGAAAAATCTGAAAAAAAAAAAAAACATTTGTATGCATCAATTTAAATAAAAAACACAATTTCAAGAAAAATTGCAACGAAATTTCAGTGAGTTAGAGGAAGGCAATATTCTTTAAAATTGCGAAATTTGAAAGAAAATAACATTTTATCCCCCTTCCTTTCACACAAAAGACATCCTCCGAATTACTTGCTTAAAGTAAAGCACAAGACTTCGTGCATGTGTGTGCTATAAAGGAGCAGACAGAAAATTTACGAAAACACTTCATTTATTTACATATTATTTATGCATACTCAAACATAGGTGACGGGTTTGAAAATACTAAGTTCGTTTTTACAAAAGTTTTCCCTTTTTTAAAATTTAAATCCAGAGACTCACTTTGTTGAGTTATTTCTTCCTTTTAAACATTTTGGTAAATAAATACTTTTCCAGCCTGCTTCAATTACTTCTTGTGACAAGATTGTATCTAAGCCCTTAAGTGCAAGCCCAGGAAAAAGTGGTTTATATTAGAACCGTAATTGCAGTTCTTGAAGAAATTTTTGCTGTGCAAAAATTTCTGTACAAATATTTGCAGCTGTACAAACATTTGCTGTGCGGATTGCTCAAAATATTTTTTTTTTTTTTGGTCGTTTGGAAAGCGAATGTTTCTACTCAGCACTATATGCTGGTTAGCCGATAAACATTTGCTGTGCGGATTGCTCAAAACTTTGTATTGGTCATTGAGAAACATTTACTGTGCTGGCCATTTAGAAAACATTTATTGTGGTTGGACCACATTTTGCTGCGTTGGTTGTGGAACACATACTGTGTTTCGTTATGAAAAAAAAAATGTTGGAATCATATGGTGAAGAAAGAGTCTTCAAGCATAGAGGGACGATGTTGCAAGGAGGAACATTGGTTGCTGCATAAGTGCGTTTCCCAATCTTATGGCCTGACATAGCCAACAAGCCGGAAGTGAGTAAGGAATTTACCATATATTCTGACAAATGCGATGTGCTAATCATATCATATCCATCTTAAAACCACATTCTCTCAAACCAAATATTTAATCTTAATATGTTTTTCGATCGGAAACAACATCCTGCCTAATAGGGTATTGATTCTTATTATATTTTATCCGCGGAAGCCTCTGTAAATTTGTATTTTAACGAATCACCAAAGGCAAAGCTAAAAACTTATGTCGAAGTAAACAAGTCGTTTTCACAAATGCGTAACAAAAAGTAATTTTAGAAAACCGTCTGGTACTTACTGTATTGTTTCACCAAGGATATCATACAGCGGAACATCTGAAAAAATGACTTAGTCATTGCAGATTTGTTTTCCAGCACAGCATTAACTTAGAGATGGCTGAAAAAAGGGCCACAATTTTTACCATTGCGAATTAAAGTGCTCAGTATGAAAAGTCTTGTTCATGGTCTTCCTTCAACAAAGCAGTTTTGTTGAGTATAGAATAAACAAAAGAAAAGCCATTTTAATATCAAAATCATTCTATTCTGACACCGACAAATGACTTACTAATGTAGTCAGAATCATTGCTTTACTTTTAGTACTATTAAATATTTTTGGGAGTCATATCGTTTCAAAAAAGTAAGTTTGGGAATCAATCAAAAGTTTTAAGCATTCCAAACAAATGGACAAGTTTCAAAAAGTTATAGACAAATCTACTTGAATCTAAAACTAACAGCATCTCATCATTTTACATTACAGCCTAATCTTATCAATCAAATTTCATCAAAAATATCCCACTTCGCATTCAACTTGAAATGCGAAGTGGGGAATTTTTTATGTACTCTTTCAACGCAAAGGGCATAAGGCGTGCTTATAAAAGAGAGTGAGAGATTGTTCACCCATCAATACGCGTTCTTTTCACCCATATGCAAGCAATGTTCCTCAAAGAAGAAAGGGCCGTCAGTGAAAAATTGGTTGAAAAAGCAATAAATACTCATATTCGCTCAAAGGGATTCAATGTCTTTGATATGTGAGGGCCTGCGGGCATGTGCGACACAGTTTTCTTCTGCAGTCCAAAATATGTTAAACAACCAAAGTCGTTCTTGCACTGTGTTTGACAGAAAATACGTATCAAATGAATCATGCATTATCTGATTTTTGGATTTTAATAACTGATATGGTGATTGATATATGTTAAATAATACGAGATCACTTGAAGGACGTATTGAGTCGACGATTCACGCAATTACCAAAATCTTACAAGCTTCGAGGACATTTTTATGCTGGGTTTACATTCGGCCTGTTATAAGATGGCCAGTAGGCAGCGCATGCGTAGAAAGGGATTGATTTATGTTTGCCACACTTTCAAAAGATAGATTCTGGCATTCCATGCTTGGCTATAAATTGTGGTTTTAGTGTACCTGAATTTTTCTTTTTCATTTCGCATCGTATTTAAATGATGGTAAAATAAAAATAAAAAGAATAGCATACCTACATTTGGAAAACTATAGAAAAAAAAAAGGGCAAATAAAATGAAAAAAAAAAAGCATAAACTCGCACCAGAAAGAACAAAGAGTAAAAAATGTTGGAATTAATCTATGGTAAGTGATCCATTTTTTTCACTCAAAAAAAAAAAAAAAGCTGCTAAATTTTACTCACGCATGCGTAGTAAGAAAAAATACAATTCGGCGGCACGCTGTTGTCCCGTCAGGATAAGTACTTGCCATAGACCGAACAGCATTTTTCAGTCTTTCTACGCATGCGTTGCCTATTGTCCGTCTTATAACTGGTTGGCATTATTCCCTGTTGATGATTCGACTTTTATTTCGCCCTGAATTCATCCATTTCATTTGCATTTAACATTTAAATGGCATTATGAAGTGACTTTAAGGGACATTTTATTGAAATAAATGCCATTTAAATTCTTTGTGTAGTGATATTTGTTTGGGAGTCTGCTCTTTCATCTCCAGCAATCTCCATATGCTCAATAATCGCTCATATGCGTTTTATCCAATAGAATTCAGTTTTATATTGATATCTATCAATTATTAGTTTGGTATCATTAAAATACTTTCATTTTAAGAGACGCTGTATAACATTTAAACAATGAATTTACATTCAGAAATATTGAGAATTTCTTTGCGAACTTTTGTTTCATACTCCATCGGTTGAATCTAAAATTCGAGCTGCATAATTTAAATGCAGACAACGTCTTTCTGGATTTATTTATTTATGTATGAATCTTTATTTTTTATTTCACTTAAAAAGCTTTGTAAGTAACGTTTTCCTCCTTACACATTCTTATACATGGTTGAAGCTCACACACTGCTTTAGCATAGTGTCGGTTTAAATAATATTAGAATATTAGACCGTCGTTTTACATTTAAAGGATCTATCTCACATTTTGTATAATTTTAATAAATTTTTGAGGATTTGCAAATTTGATTTAGAAGCGTGGCGAACTAGTGCTGTAAAAACTCAGAATAAGTAATACTTTTTAACATATTAATGTTGTCTCACTGTCGTTTTTTTCTGTAAACTGCATGATGTGAATATCGTTACTCCACAGAAGGGAGTAGTTAATGCAATCAAGCCAGATGCTGCTACAGACAAGAAAGGCATTTTAGTTTCGGATTATAGGCTTAAATTTCTTTCTCTTTTGATTTTCTTTGTTTACTTTATATTTTTTGCTAGACACATAAAACGCAATCTATGTGAATTTTTTGCATAATTAAGTGATGACGAAATTTCATTCAAAGTTTTACTGAAATAGTGAAGTGACAACAGGAAATCATTTATTGAAGATAAAAAAAAAATTTAAATGCCTAAGAAGCAACTCTTCACGGTTCTTCCTTCTAAATTTTTTGAAAGATTATATATTCATATCAGTAAATTATGAGAAGACCTATTACCAAAAACTTTAATTCCTTTATTTTGCTTTTACCTGTATGCATTATCTCTTTACCTTAAATCTATTGGATAAAATCGCATTAAAAATTAACGTTTATTCATTCTTCCAAAAGTATGTGAAATTTTGAAAAAACATTTCAAAGTACTCAAAAACAGAAGAAATTGCATTTTTTCAAGTTTATATTCTTACTATTGGGAAAGAATCTCATTTTGGCCTTCTAATGCTTCATTTCAAATGAAGGCGAGAGAAAAATAGTTTGCAATTTTAGATACTATGTCGGCTATTTATAAGAGAGCCAGTAGTCAGCACATGCGAAGAAAGGGACTGGTTTATGTTTTCCACAATTTGATGAGACAGATTCAGGCATTGCTTGCTTGGCTATAAATTGCCGTTTTGGCTTCCCTGAATTTTTCTTTTTTGCAGAAATGATCTATATTAGCTTTTAAAATGATGGCTATTTACACAAAGAAACTTGGTAAAAAAAAAAAAAAAAGTCAACATACCTAAATTTGGAAAAACTGTAGAAAAAAGGGCAACTAAAATGAACACACACACAACATCGCATCAGAAAGAACTAAGAACGATAAATGTCGGAATTAATCTATGATAAGTGATCCATCTTTTTCACACCAAAAAACCCACTAAATTCAGCAAACACATGCACAGAAAGGGGTAAGAAAATATATAATACGGCGTCATTTTATTCTGGCGGGACAATTACTTGCCATTGAGCTAACAACATTTTTTAGCCTTTCTACGCATGCCTTCTTTCTACTGGCCGGCTTATAAATGATTGAGTGTAAAACCAACTTTATATCAAGAAAATTAAGAAAGCTAGAGCAGAATTTGTGCTCTTTGTTTAAGGAAAAATTTCTTCCTTATGAAGCTAATAGAAATTCATGTTGACATTCATTAATGTAAAACCGATTCTTAGCCTCTCCCCTAAAATACTGTAGTAGAAGAACTGAGCAAAATGTCTAAAATCTTGATGAGTTTAAAGGGGTTAACTTGTGAACTAGAATATTTTCATAGACGACTCATATCTTCTAAGAGAGATAATAATGTAAATAATTGGCATCCTATGCTTAAGTGAAAGGATTAAAACTTTTTTTTTTTTAGGTAAAGATACAAAAGGAAATATATAGTGAACAAATTCTACAAAATATTTTATAGCAGGGACAGCAACGGGCTTTTAAAAGTAGTTTAAATAAAGATTCGTCTCTGACGGTTCCTCCTCTCTCATTAAGTAAACTTGGCTTCACGAGTTGGTTCGTGTTTTTCATTAGTGTGGTATTTGCTACAGTGCTTTCGTCATTTCAGTCCATTTCTGGAGTGGATGAAACGTCAATAAACGCTGTGAATAAACGAGATTTGTTTCAGAGCATAAAAAAATAATCTTGTACATGTGGCTTTTCCATTAGCCTGACTACAGTTCATCATTTTCTAGCAAAAAATGTCTGGTTAAAAAAAAGTGAGCAATATAGATGCGCTAAAAAAATCAGGATTGTTTTTCCCATCAGCTTTCTCGCACTCTTTCGTATTTATATGCTGCATGCATTTTGATAGATAGATTTAATTTATTTTTCCTACACGGTCGAAAAAATCGACTTATGACTCCAAAAATTTGTTAATATGGTGATAGTTATGGGCTGTATACTGTCTGTAAATTGCTTCAGATATACGAGATACAAAAATTATTTAAAAAGCTCATCAATATAGACATAAAGCTATTAAATTTGGCACATAATTATTTCTTGAGTCATAAGTAGGCCGCGGTGGCCTGGTAAAAGGTTTCGGCTTCAGAACCGATAGTTTTGAATAAAATCTTTCGTTTCTTCGGTAGTTCTTAACCATTTAAATCATCTTTCGCTACCTGATTCAACTACATATATATTCCAATAAACTTCCTTCCAGAGTTCGTGACTTCACTTCGAAATAAATTCTTAGTCTTTTATCTGAAAAGATTTTGAGCTTGTACATCGTACAAGCTTTACAGCTTAAGTTCCTCGCTAATCGAGGGCCGCGGTGGTCTGGTGGTGAGGTCTCGGCTTCGGAACCGGAGTGTTTCATTTTCGAGACCCGATTCGTGTAAGCAGGTCTGGTGCACGTTAAACGTTCGGGCCAAACGTCCTCCCGCTAGTGTGGTGTGGCGTGAAGAGGGGGGTGCCACCCCAGATGTCGTTCTCGTCATCTGACCGCGGTTTAAAAGTAAAAGGTCCGTCCCAAAATTGCCCTAGTGTTGCTGTAAAAAGGGACGTTAATATATAACTAAACTTGAGTCATGAGTACCCTGACGAAAATTTTCTACTTTTGATCATTTTTTAAAAATTTAATAAAAAATAATTGACATGTTGCTATTTTTCTTGACTAATTTCGTAGCATATTTCACTCAAGGACCCATTTTACACCACTTAAAATAGCGATGCCAATTTTATTTACGTATAACTAACTGTAAAAGATCTTTTAACAATAATTTTCAAAATTTTGATTATCAGACTTATACTCAATCACAATAATATTATAATTAATGATATTAAATATATTTTTGTTTATGTGCGTGCCTCCACTATTGGGAATTTTTGAATTTTTAACTTGCTGAACTCAAGATAAAGCACTGATATAAAAAAAGTGTTACATATTAAATTTAGTATCACTTACAATTCCTACAGTGAAATGACATTTACAAAATGGTCTCGTCAAGTTTCCAGCTTCAAATCTTTCCCGTAAATACATTTTAACTAAGCAAAGGCGGAAAATTAAATTCCTTCGTAATTATTCAGTAGTATTAATTCATATGTGTATATGTCTGTGCGAACATTTAGGAATTTATTTTACTTGATTAATTAAAAAAAAAAAAATAGGCGTAGAGCAGCAGTTTCTCAGTGGTAACTTCCAAAAAGTCATTATATAAGTTTTGTTTCTGTACGGTCTCAAAATTCAAAATGTCATCACTTAGAAATATTAGTTATATACTTTCCTTTCCTATTTTGTATGAATTTTTAAAACGATTTAAAAAAAAAAAGATCCAAAGCAATACTTTTCAATGCCGATATGAAAGTCAACCCATTTTCAATTTAAATCGCATGAAACTTACCTATAAAGAATTAAAAAACTAACTTTATTTGGTGTATATTGACTTAACAAATGAACTAACCAATTCATAGCAGTAGTACGCTGTTTCTATTTATTACAAATTTTTTCTGAAATATAAATCGTAGTTTGCTTTCTTTTCTTATAATTAATTACTGCTCATTTCCTTTATTTTCCAATTTTTTTTCTTAGTTCAAATATTTTTATTCAGCATCTAAAATGAAAGATTGAAACTTTCACTAATTAATTTTTAATTCTGTTTGTACTGAAAAGCGGCTTGAAAAATTTGCTTTTTTCATTACTTTTGATATATCTACATTTCAGCTTCTTTCTTAAACTTATGATTTACCTAAGATAGTTTTTTCTAGAAATGAAGCTACCCAATTAAGTAATCAACGTATAAATATTTTAAACTCACTTGTAAAGATGCATAATTACAATAAAAAAACCTTATATCTCATATCTTCAACGGATTGATTCTGAAAAATATATTAATAATCAACGAATATACCAATACAAAGAATTAACCTCTTTATATACATAATATTCGACACATTTTTCTTCTCTTAATGTATCAAAATTTAATTCAAATCTATAATAGTAATAAAGATGAATTTGTTTACATATATATATCTGTTTACGTATGTTGGTGCTCTATAGTCAAACTTTTTTTGCCTAAAGCAAAACTTGATACATATTTACTTTATAGGTTGAGAATGTGCAGCTGAAAGAGATTTTATTAAAAATGTTAATTAGAATTTCGATGAATTAAAAACTTAGCAAAATGTTGCTGTTTTCAGTGTTAACGGGATATCTTATAATAAATTAAATAAGAATTCATCCTGAATTAATTAAATTAATTTGAAAGATTTTCATTAAATAGCTCATTAAATATTGCATTTTGAAAAAGATTCGTTCTGCAAAATATTTTAGGAACTTTAATTAAAAAAAAAGGAATGTAAATTTTATAAATCATTAAATGTAGAACCTTGACATCTTTTCATTCGGTTAATATATCAAAATTCAGTTAAAATTTTAAAACACATTTCTAATGTATTTTTTCTTT
>JAPMOR010004323.1:0-15179 GCA_026543865.1 Argiope aurantia | reverse complement strand
TTTCAAACAAACTCCACAACCAGGAGAGCAAAAGGCAAGCAGTAACTACTATCTCCTTCGTCATTTTGAATTGCAGTTTTTAAAATCAAAAGCACTTTGAAAAATCAAAAGTCGATTTTCAATCGAAGTAAAGCTCACCGTATCTCAAGAAAAACAAGCAAATAATGAATCAATACATTATTATTCACACTGTTACACCTTTGCAACATTGTTACAACAGTTAATTATTATTTAGCTGTTGTTACATTTTAATGGAATACATAAACAGTATTCAAACATTCTTACACATTATTGCTCAAAGTAACAGTTAAGGTCTCTCTATTAAGATCGTAAGAATTATTGAGATTGTGATATTATTATGACAGTTTTTTTATGCAAGTAAATTATAAAAGATATTTCTTTTTAAAAATTAAAACTTTTTTGTGCTCTTTTTTTTTAAAAATAAATACATATAGTAAATCCTACAGAATGATTTTTAACTTTCTTAAACAAAATGCTTTTTTTTTCCAAAGTTTTTGCACTTGGAATATCCGATTCTTCAGAAATAAAGATTTTCGAAGCTCTAGCTTTATGAAAAATAATTTCTGATGAGATGCATGATATGCAATGCAAATAAATCCTTGATATATAAACAATAAATAAATAAACTTCAAATCTGTAATAAAGCTTACATTCTCGATTTCATAACGTTTTACATTAAGTTTTCGCAACTTACTAGTCTGCTTAAACGGTCAACTCTTCGCCAATCATGTTAATAATAATAATTAATTAGTTATGTCAACTGACTTTAACAGCCTACTTTATCAGACCAAAAAATGTATTATTTTCTTACTAAACATAGACTATTGTGATTGGTTAACAAATCCTTTTAAAAGATATCTATATTTCCCTTTAATAAGTCTATACATGTCAAGAATCTATATAAGAATATCATAGTATAAAAACAGCGGGGAAAATATGTCGGTTTCTTACGCTTTTTCGCTCTTCTTTAATGTCATGGACTGACGTATCTCGTTGCTTCTTGCATGTACATAGATCATGCCTTCCGGGATGAAATAAATATAAATTTAAAATATTTAAAAGTTTCCTCTTCTCTCTTTGTCACGAAACTGTTTTAAAAATATGTTTATAAATATATATATATAACCATTTTAACGAGGGAAATAAAATCTAAAAAGGAGTTTCACTTAATGCACGATATTTCGCAAAACGAGTAGCAAGGAGACACCATGATGCCACTTACTGGTCAATCACCTTGTATAAAAAGAATCATTTTATCTACATGGAAAAGGTTTTTGATGGAAAGTGCTGTCGAGTGCTGATAAAAATTGATCACTCAAAAAGACTAGAGCAAGTGCCTATAGAACCTTAATCGGCGAGATTTCGTCTATGATAAAGGATTTGGGGCCAGAGGTGTATACCAACGACATGCAAGAGCTGATAGAAAAACCTAACTAGAACTATCGAAGAAGAGCTCATGAAGCTGCATTCTGTGTCACAGAGGAATATTGCAGAGGAGATTTAGTCAAGAAAGGAAGAAATAATAGAGGCAACAGCAGCTCCACAACTTTCCATTGAAATAAGAGAGATGCTGAAAGCATGGAAAATTATTGCATCGCATGTTGAGAAGCAACACATTGATAAGGCAGTAGCTATGCGTACTACAAATTCTTTTAACTGTAATACTCTGTATCATTTTCATTAAATTTCAAAATATAGCCAAAGACTTGCATTAGGCAATTTTCTTGTAAAAAAGCTTGTATTGTAAATAATAAATTATGTTATTATAAATTTGTTTGTATATATTTTTTTTCAGAATGGAATGCATTGCCATATTTTATATCGATCTCCACGAAAAAAATGTTTGACTTAACAAATGTTCGTCTTACGAGTAATAAAATTTATTACTAATACAAGTTGTAACAAAGATAGAGCAGCGTTCTACTCATTGTTTCGTCAGGGTGTAACGGACCTCAACTGTCGCAGCTGTCTCTGATTATAACTGCACAGGTCACACAGTATTCATAAATTGTTCTTGGGATGTGCTTAATGTTTTTTTAAGTGTACCACAGAGATGATTTCGAAATGGGTGATAAACGAAAAGTAGCAATGGCTATGGAGGAGAAAGTACGCTCTATACGACGATTAGACTCTGGTTTAACAGCAAAAGATATAAATAAGGAGTTGCCAGTGCTGAATTGGTAAAAAAATCGGGCAGAAATCGAAAAGTGGAATAAAAGTAAGAAAAATCATTCACATTTTACTTGGCTTGAGATGAATGGAGGGCTTAGTACTCAATAAGAAGTGAAAAAATAAGTATTGTAACAGTGAGTTTTGGTATAAAAGCTTTGTCTTCTAATATTGGTGGTCAAAGAAATGAGTTCGTAGAAATTCGGTCCATCAGGCGATTCTGTTATCCGGCCTGTCTTTACGCAACATTATGTCGGATACTCGTAAGTGTACCGTACCTTGATCCCCTTTCTCCATCCTTCAATATTAAAATTTCCAATCAGCAAAATATTTCTTCTCCATTTTAGGATTATCAAAACAAATTGCAAGAATAATATCATCTGGGATAGCTTCAAATTCTGAGGGGGGGGGACGAGAATATATTCCTGTAACATGAGATATTATTTTGCTATTAACCCTCAACCATCCCCATTTCTTGGAGTGGTGAAGATCAAATTGACCACTTATCTTAGATTAATTCCTATATTTTTTTGCTCTTTGTTCTTTCTGATAAGATGTTTTTTTTTAATTTTGTTTGCCATTTCTTTTCTATAGTTTTCCAAATTTCAGTATGTTGACTTTTTTTTTTTTTTACCATGTTTCTTTGTGTAAATATCCATCATTTTAATCCGATCCGCAGTGAAAAAGAAAAATTCAGGGACACCAAAACGGCAATTTATAGCCAAACATGGAATGCCGGAATCTATCTTATGAAATTGTGGCGAACATAAATCATTCTCTTTCTGCACATGCGTTGTCTCATGGCCATTTTATAACTGGACGAGTGTAAACCTACCTTTAATCTGCTTTCATGCTTGACTAAGTTTTGTTTGGCACCTATTTTTTTAAATTTCTTCTTTCCTCTTTCTGAATAGAGTTTTTAATCTGGCCTGTATCCAGAACATTTTTAAAAGCTTTGAAGCTTCATTAATTGAACAAAATACTGTTGTAAAATCATTCCGTGAATCAGCCTGAAATCTTCGTATAACGGTTTATATTTGACCGTTGCCGTTCTACAATAAGTAATAAGAGCTATTTTTGCCCAACGTATGTTAGCATTTTATATGTATAGATTTAATTATGTTCACTTGAACTTGAATATAAACAGTGAGGGATATAGAGACAAAGACTATTATCCCATAGAAGAGAAAAAGTTACAGTTAATTGATATCAAAATATTTGAGGTCTTGAAAAAAGATGCTTAGATGATGTTTTATTTCGAGAGCTTGAGACAAAAGAAAGGCGAACGAAATGTTCGGCTGTTCGTTGTTGAGTTTTTTTCCAGAGCGCTTCTCTGTAGACTGTATATTTTGAACATTTTAACAAGATATGAGAAATGCAATTGCCTTCTTTGAATTTGATGCACAAGGGGTTGTCTGAGAGATTGAACCTGTGAAGAAGACTTGGAGTAATAATCATTTTACAAATCACCCGTGCAGTAAGTTTATATTGAAACCTACTTCTAGTCCAATTAGTCATTGTGCTGATGTCTGGGAAATCCCAAATAAAAGCTATATATTTGCTCTTGTGATAATTATTTGAGGCGATTTGCGTAGACTTCTTTCTCAGATTGGAAGCCATATCCTCCGGGGAGATCCATTCTATGGACGGCGTGGATTCTTTGACTGCTTTTGTAAGAGCGCCTGTTTTTTCCCTCCATACGATACCAGAGAGGCCAGAGTACCCATAAAAGAGAAATATTTTGGTTCAGAATTTTCCTTGAGTAAATTTTTGAGGCTAATCGTTGATTAATTTTAGGCGGATGAAAATTGATGTTTTTAAGTGCAATCAAAGAAGAATAATTGTCCAAAAAATTCAGGATTGGGACGGATTGGACTTCACTTGGGACTGTCAGTTCATCCAGAGCTTGGCAGATTGCTAAAACTTCAGCTGTAAAAATGGAGCTTATGGCATGAATGCGATAAGTAAATTTTTGAAAACAAGAAATACCAGCAATTGAGATGAAGAGCTGTGATTTTGAACCATCAGTGGCTGTGATGAAATGATGCGGAAATGTGTTCTGGATGCATTCAGTGAAGCTTGCTGCGATGACAGAAGCTGGGAATTCTTTGTTTTGGAAACTGAAGTCGTTCAGAACGATTTCAGAAAGATCGGGGCTAGAATGCGGAAAAATTAGATGCTTTAGAATTATTGGATGCTTCGGAGAACAATTAAGGCTTTGAAACGAGACTTTGAGCATTTCTTCATCCTTTTCAGTCAATAGGACATTTAATTAATCAGAATTGTTGGTTAAAGGTGAGAAAGGAAAATTAGCCATTTGTTTCATGAAAAATTGGATTGCAAGACGTTTAATTTTTTCTGAAAGAATTTCTTGTCCTGAAAGTTTTAATAAAATGGTATTGGGAGTCCAGGTGGGGACGCCATGTGCTTTTCACAGTGCCATTGTTTGGATTGTATTACAGGATTTGAGATGCGTTTCAGAGAATTTGTTAATGATGGGACTACTGTAATAGAATAAACAAAGTATGCTGTTATTAGCGATTGTGATTAAATTGTTTGTTCTTGGGCCGTGTCTCATGGATCCTAAAATTTTGAGACCTTGCATTTCTTTAAGTGCCTTATTTCTAAGACTTTTTAATGTTCACATCTTGATTAACTACAATAAGAAGGGAAATGTTTTATGTAATAACTCTAGAAACGACTTAAATTTCATTACAACAATTAAAAGTATTGTGGGGAAATGTTTTTTAAAATTCTTTTAACAATGTTTTACAATTAAATAAAAACTACACGGCTGATAAATTAGCATAATGGAAAAGATATCTCTCTCAATTTTCAGATGATATAAAAATAACCATTGTGCTGTAATATTTAAGGATTTTTTTTTTCAGAATGAAATGTAATATCTTATTTAAATTGATCTTATGGATCATCAAACTGCCGGAAAAAAGACATATCAAATACATATTGCTTACGATTAATCGCCAAAAAGAATTGCCAAGATTGCACGCTACAATCAATAAAATTGTTAGACTCTCGCTAAAAAGTGATATTTCTAATTTATGGTTCGCCATTGGCATGCAGTAAGTATTCAACTAATGTTTTCTTTAATATAAAATGAAACACACATGTGAAAATATAAATCTGAACACTTGTATCATTCTTGATTATTCCCAAGGTCTACAATATTTTGTAGTGTTGAGGAAAGAGATAACACCTTTATTAGCAAATTTTAAGTATTATTGTCTGGTCACTGTATTTTCAATAGTGCTGCTGTCGTTGACGTGGCAATATATGTGACTTGCATGTGACAGATCATGTATGAACTTGAGTCTGGAGTGAGAAAACCAGAATGGCCTAGAATATGCAGAAATTACAGTTCACTTTTGTATGTTTTATTAATTATGTTCACGAAGTAACAAACAGAGCTTTGATAATTCTATAAATCCCAACGATATGTATTTCGAACAAAACTTTTGGTCCGTCGAGCTGGAGGTACCTCTAGGAAACAAAAGAGATTATTGATTTAATATTACTTTTGCCACTGGATATGGTTTGGCTTTAAAGATGAAAAGTGTTATGAGGCAGCGATTCCAGCATGGTTGAGATGACAGCAAAATTTACTTTCATTTTTTCCTTGTGATTAAGTTATCAATTAAATGAGTGATTAATTTTTTTAGAGTAAAGTTCTTCGTCTGAGTTAAAAAATTGAATCGCTTTCGAAACTTTAAGAGCTAGTTTTTATTTGAATTGAGATTAGTTTTACTTTGTTGCATTTTTATGCGACGCTTTAAGGGATGACGGCAACAACAAAACTAAAAAAGGACTCGTTGCCCAGGAAATTGGCTTAACAGCATCAGAAGGCGTTAAAATCTCTCTTTTTAAACAAATAATGGAGAAAAATGATGTTTTTAAAAATGATGCAAAATTAGTGAATAATGTTTTATTGACCAAATGTGAACACAGAAAAGGAACAAAAATCAAATAAAATTGAATAAGAGAAGATTCAATTAAAGCGAAATAAAACAGGATTAAAAAAATTATAGAATAAATGGCAACAGTGAAAATTCTGATTTTAAAAAAAAGTGAAGGTACTAGCGAAAATCAAGCGTTAGTTGATGGTTCAAAGTAATGTGTTAGAAATTTAACAGTTAAAGTGCCGAATAAAGCTGAAGGTATGGGGTTTCTTTGGCACTTCACTTAGAAATGGCATTCAATATAAAAGAATGTTCATGACAGCTTATAGGCCTATATTCTATTGAATTTAGTAGGTGGAAAAACTTCTAATATTCTTATTCATATTAAGGTGAAAGAACTAAACGATAACGAAAAAAAAAAAATTTTTTTTTGAAAGAATTTGATCCCCTTTCCTTCTCTAAGCTCCTTTGGTGAATTTCAGAGATGAAAACTGGCAACGCGAAACACACGTTCAATTGGCTTTGTGTTAAACAGTGAGCTTCGATTATTACTTCAAACAGAAAAAAAATGTCAAAGTACGAAATCTTATGCCAGGTTTACACTCGAGTTATAAGACGACAAGTAAGCCGTGCATATATAGAAAGGCTGAAAATTGCTGTTCGGTCGATGGCAAGTAATTTTCCCGACTGGACAACAACATGCTGCGACATTGTATTCTTTTCTTACTGCGCCTGCTTTTGTAGAATTTGGCGTGAAAAAAGCCATGACTATCATAGGTTAATTCCGACATTTTTTTCTCTTTGTTCTTTCTGATGCGAGGTTATGTGCGTATGTACGTTTCATTTTATTTGCGATTTCTTTTCTATAGTTTTCCAAATTTAGGTATGTTAGCCCCTTTTTTTATTTTGTGTAAAAATCCACAATTTTAATACGACACGCAATGAAAAAAGAAAAACTCAAGGACGCAAAACAGCAATTTATAGACAAGCATGGAATGCCTGAATCTAATGAAAATGTGGCAAACATAAATGATTCTCCTTCTGCGCATGCGCTATCTACTGGTCGACTGTAAACTCGGCATTTAAACAGTTGATAATAAATTGTTCCAAACATTAGGCCTAGGAACTGCAATGTCAGGCAAGCCAATAAATGGTACAGACCTACTGAGTAGGCAAAAGTGAGCGATTTATATCTTTGTTGGAGAGATAAATTTGATAATGAGAGCAGAAAATTTGTGATAACAATTTTAAAATGCTAAGACTATTTCAGAGGCATTTTTTTCTTCAATGAAGTGAAAAATAAGAATTGTGATGTATATAACAAATTTGAAAGCCATTCTTTACGCGACCAAAAAGCAAAAAAGAAAGGGGGGGGGGAAATACACGAAGAAAAAAACATATAAAAAGTATGAATCAAATAGTCAATATGCAGAAAAAATTAATAAAACTATAGTTACTAGGTTTTTATATTCATTTCAAAATATTTATAAAAGAAAGAAATCAACAGACATTTCCTAAAGGCACTTTAAGACTATATAGTCCAGATCAAATTTAAATGTATATAAAAAACAAATATGAAGAGAAAGCCATTATTTTATTCTAAATGTACTTTACTAGCATATTTTCTCAAACATTTCTTCAATAATGTGGACCTTTGTGGCATATCTCGAATACATTACTAACCTTTTTTTTACAGGTTTTTCATTGCATGACAATCGAGGCTTCATAGTTTGACTTTGAGAATCAGCCGCATTGGTACAATAAACAATTTTATTTGCTGTTCAAGATTCTGGTGTTAAAGAAATTTTAAGACGTGAGACCATATTTTTCTTAGATCAATATTTCTCTACAGTTTCTCTCACGGAGGAAGGGGAGGGGCACTTCAGGCACGGGCATCAGAAGCGTCCGGTATAGTGATTGGTTCTCGCCACTGCAACATTCCCCATTTTCCTCACACGGTAATTGGCATTCCGACCAGATGTAACGTCACCAGTTTCTAGGCACATAGTTAAATGCATATGGACTGCCAATTGTGGATTTTTTTCACTAGGAGAGTCATTGTGTCTGGTCATTTGTTGCTATTCAGGTATGGGAACACAGATGGGTGTTCCGTCATTTCAAATAGATCCATGATGTCTTCAAGGGAGAAGGACGTCAAAACATCCAGATGCTAAACTTATTTTCTGTTATGAAGAGACTTCGCAAATCATCATAAAACGATCAATCCAAAAAACTGTTGCCATTAAGTGTCAAAACCAGTGCACTTCAGTCGATTTTAGCCGCAAATTGAATATAATTAACATGTATTCCAGAGGGTCGGCCACAAATATGGATCTTTAACAGACAATCCCTCGATCGAGTTGAGACCATTGAGAAAGTGTTGCTGAACAGCTACTGGGTGATAGGGAACTCAAATTCACCAATGAGAAACCAGAAGCAATATCTGATGGAAATAAAATGCGGATTTTTTTTTTCTCAATAGTGAGGAGAGGAAAGATTCGAATTGGAATTCGGAGAGACGTCGATGTCAAAAGAAGTTGTTCCTGATTTTTTCCGTGTAATTAGGACTTCTGTGTTAGGATCAACCCGATTAAGATCGGTGGATTTCTAGAGCGATCCCTGGAGTAGCCGTTTAAAGTCACCAACTTGTTAGCGGGTTTGTTTTTTTTCGTGATTTATTCCACGATTTGATCGAAGAACTATTTGTGATTGAATTGTTATTTGATATTTGTAAAGAATATTAACCTAGATGAGAGCAAGTTATTTTTTGTACATATATAAGGCTGTAAATAACTAGCTTTTCCCTTGGACTTGATTGTTTGTCACCGTCATTTATTTTTTTACAAATATTCCTTTTTTATTAAAAAATGAAAGAATAATAGAATAAAAACGCGAATCCGTGACATTAATTATAAGTGAGAGACTTTAATCTTCACTGAGAAGTACCAAAAGCCTTTTTGTTTATGACAGAATTGAAGTAGTAAAAATAAAAAATCTCCTTTCAAATGTTCATCTCCCAACTGCAGTGTGAAGAAATGCGCTCGTAGGAACTGCGTCTATGGCATAATAAATTAATTCGTCTATCAAAGCGAGAGACAAAATAGACCAAGCTAATAAGGTTATAAAAAATAAATATAAAATTGCTAACATATACAAGAAACTTCGAACAGTATTTTTTTTCTTTGCTTCCCTCAGAGAAGAGCCTTTAATCGCCACAAGTTTGTCGAAAGTCAAAACAAAAAATGTTTTGCTGAATACTAGAGGAATTTTAGTAAAGAGCAAGTGGGGAAATGGCTGGGAATCAGATGCTCATTTGATGTCGGTAGCCAAACGAACTTGGTAGTTACTAAAGAACGCGTAAACCTTTTGCAACTGAAACCAGAAAAACAAATATTTTAATTTCGGGCTTAAATAATTATTGAAGGGATGCATTAGAACTGTAACTGAAAATAGAGATCTAAGAGAAATAAATTGTTGATAAAATTACTGATCTTATTTACATTCGATGTAAATACTGAGGTTGCAGATTCAGTGCCATTAGCCGATTTTAGTTTTGATGTTCTCGGTGAAATAATATTTTGATTCATGCGGAGATATTTTATGAATGAATAAGACCTGAACAAATGTAGACGCAACATTAAAAATTGATTTTACGAAATGGTAAGTAACGTAGCAAGTGGTAGTGTAGATAAACAGAAGAGTTCACCATGGATTAATTCGAAGTGATGATTTAACCACTTCCGGTGAAAAGATGTGCCAAGTTGCTTTTGTCACTGAATCGCCAATAACGTGCTACTCACGAAAACAGGTAACTGTCACAGAAATAAAAATGATATTTGCAACCAGTCCACTGAGTTTGCTTGCAGGAACACAGTTATTAAAATTTAAAATGTATTCTTGAAATACCAATAGATAGTTATTGTTCTTGCATAATTTCAAAAAAAACAAAACATTTTATGCTGTTTCTATGCATTATATATTTTTATTCCAAACATATTGGAATATTTTAAAACTTTTGATATTCCTTAGGGAATATCTGGTACATCTGCGAATTTTAAACAAGCAAAAAAAAGCTGTCACTGACATCTTTTAGGTGGGCTTACACTCGGCCAGTAGCAGCGCATGCACAGAAAGAGACTAATTTATGTTTGCCGCAATTTCATAACACAGATTCAAGCATGCCATGCTTGGCTATAAATTGCCGTTTTGGCACCTCTGAATTTTTCTTTTTCTCTGCTTATCGTATTAAAATGATGGGTATTTACACAAGAAAACATAGTAAAAAAAAAGTTCAACATACCTAAGTTTGGAAGAGTACAGAAAAAATAGTAAATTAAAAAAAACACAACCTTATCAGAAAGAACAAAGAGCAAAAAAATGTCGGAACGAATCTATGATAAGTGATCAATTTTTTTCACGTCAAAAAGACCGCCAAATTCTACAGACGCATGCGCAGTAAGGGGGAAGAAAATACAATACAGCGGTATGTTGTTGTGCCGTCGGGAGAAATGCTTGCCATGGACCGAACAGCATCTTTCAGCCTTTCTACGCATGCGCTGCCTACTGGTTGTCTTATAACAGGCCGAGAGTAAACCCGACATTAGGTGGTGTTGGTCTAACCATAAAATTCGCATGTTATCTTTCTTTCTCCTAAACATTGCTTCTCGAATTAACGATGCCGTGATTAATATCATTTAAATATTTGTGGAAAGTAAATGCAATATTTGTGAAATGAATTCAATAATGACACTGGATTGTTGTACATGATATTAAAAAATATGCTATTACAAGAAAATCAAAACAGTAGTAAAAATATTGCTTGGGAGTTGCTGTCCAAAGAAAGGAAAAATTTGCATCATAATTTTAATGAAAAGAGAAAGAAAATGCCAATGAAGACTTTCTTAAAAAGAAAAAAAAAATTGGTTGGAATTTAACTACAACAATAGAAAGCACCGATAAAATTGTGTTTAACTTTGTAAAATTTTCCTAAAAGTGGGGAAAAACCCTGTGTGGTAAAATTGTAACAGTCAAAAATAATTATTTGCCCTTTAATATGGAACTAAGGATGTGTGCGTTTTTGTTTATTCAGATGCATATCTTGAGAAGTAATTTTCAAAGCTGCAAAATAGATTAGCTGACATAGATTGATTGCTACTAACCATTCTTGTGACAAAAAAATACAAATATTTTCTGCCTTACATAGACTGATGTAAATTAAGGTGTCAAACAACAGAGAATGAAATTCTTTTGTAGGTGATGTTAAAACGAACAGTAATTAAATGGAAACTGTTTAATTTATAACATTGTGCAGTAAAATGCAAATGTTTATTGTTTATATACAGAAATTTTAATAACAATATGTTATATACAAATATTTTTTAAACGCTGCCCCGAAAGCGTTACATACGACAAATTCATAAATATCCATTCACACGCGTCACAGAAAAACTCAACTGCAACAAACAGAAAAAAATGCATTAATATATTGTGTTATACTTAATGAATTAGAACATACATCTGAGGCAACTGTTTAAATAAAAGAATTGTTTTCTTTGGTCGACGTCTTGAGTAAAATTAGCATGGTGAAATTTCTTTTAACGACAATAATAAACCCTTAAATCTTTTATAAATTCAAAATGATTGAAATATGCGCATTTCAAAAGAAAATGTTTTGTATACAGTTTGTGTTTGTAATTGCATTCTAATGGAATTAATACGTACAAGCACTGTAAAGTAAAAAGAAAAGAAAAAAAAAATGGAAAATATATCTGACAAAGTATGATATTACTAGAAATAAAATGAATGAAATTTAACAAAATGATAGAAGCTTGCATGAATAATTTATGGATCACAATGGAATCTTTTTCATTTATAAATCATTCTACTTTTAATATTAAAATAAATATTTTAAATACGATTTATATTTTTCAAAAATATCCTTAAATTGCATAATTCACAAAGACATTTAGTCTGCTATACATGAATTTGTTACAATGAAAATCTGTTGAAAAAAAATCTTGCCAAAAAAAGCATTCCCTAATATCACTTTACTCATATTTAAGCTTTTGCTATGATATATGCCAACAGATGTCTCTTTAAAAGATAAGCAAGTAAATTTCTTACTATAAAAGTCTAATTTAAATAGTTTCTCTGTCGCAAATGCCCGCAAATGTCTTCTTCCTGGAAATGCCAGGAAGTCAGAAAATTCTTTATTACCCAAGTTACATGCAAATGGTTTCGAATTCATATGAGTCGGTAAACGCATCTTTGAATTCATGCAGACAGAAATGCACCTTATGGTACATTCAACAGGCACATGGGTTTCCATATATGCGTCTTTAAATTAGAGTTCAGAAAATACTTTACGACAGACGACACATGCTTACGGTTTCTCTTCCATATGTGCCTGAATGTGTTTACTGAAATACGATTTGCCAGAAAATGCTTTATGGCACATATCACATATATATGGTTTCTCTTTCGTATGCGTCTGTATATGTGCCTTTAAATTGGAGGGCTCAGAAAATTGTTTGTAACAAATATCACAAGCGTACGGTTTCTCTTTCGTATGAGTTCGTAAATGAGTCTTTAATTTCGATTTGACAGAAAATGCTTTACTACAAATCACACACGCATACGGTTTCTCTTTCGTGTGCACCCGTAAATGTGTTCTTAAATGCCAGTTGTCAGAAAATATTTTATTACAAAACTTACAAGCAAACCGTTTATGTTTCGTATGAGTCCAAATATGCCGATTCAAAATCGAATTATTAGCAAATGCCTTATGGCATACATCACATGTGTATGGTTTCTCCATGGTATGCGTTCGTAAATGCATAATTAAATTCGATTTCTGAGAACATTCTTTATGACACACATCACATGAATACGGTTTCTCTTTCGAATGTGTCTGTAAATGCGCTTTCAAATCCGAGTTCATAGCAAATGCTTTACTACAAATAACGCATGTAAACGATTTCTCTTTCGTATGCACCTGCAAATGTCTTCTTAAATGCCAGCTGTCAGAAAATATTTTATTACACAAGTCACATGCAAACTGCTTTTGTCTTATATGTATCCTCATATGACGACTGAAAGCGCGATTGTCAGAAAATACTTCATGGCACACATCACACGGGTATGCTTCTTCCTTCGTATGCGTTCGCAAATGCCTGTTTAAATGCGAGTTTTGAGAAAATTCTTTATGACACACATCACAAGCGTACGGTTTCTCTTTGGTATGCGTCCGTAAATGTGCCTTTAAGTGCGAGTTTTCAGAAAATTTTTTATGACATACATTACATGAGTAAGGTTTCTCTTTCGTATGTGTCCGAATATGTCTATTGAACGAAGATTTGTCAGAAAAGGCTTTATGGCAGACATTACATGCGTATGGTTTCTCTTTCGTATGCGTTCGTATATGAGTTGTTAAGTGAGACCAACAAAAAAACATTTTACCGCAAACATCGCATGAATACGACTTCTTTTTTGCAGGAGTATGCAAATCTTTCTGTACAATTTCTTCCTGAGAAACAGCTAGACTACACAGATTAGGAGAACATAGTTTTTCCATCGCTAAAGTAATAAGGAAATGGCGTTTTAAAACAATTCTTTAAAAGAAAACCAACTTTATTAATCAAAAGTCGACAAGTTTTCTTCAGATTCAAATTGTACACCAAATTTCATAGAATCTTACGAACACTGCATGGATATTGTATATAAAAATGGTTTCTGCTACGATTGAATGGAAAGATGTGTTTTGACATCTGTTTGTTGAGAATACACTTTTCTACTTGAATTACAAGAATTGTTCATTTCTCTTTCGTGGATCTGGATTCCAAATTACATCGGTCATATTCTGCATTCCAGATTTGTAAATCGCCTTCTTATCGTTATTCCTTTCACAAGGAAAGATGCGATGACTCCGCAGCCTCTCACCTTATCACGGAAATACTTTGGAATTGCAGCATTCAACAGGTTTCTTCACAATGCATCTTCGGAATCTAAATAACATAAAACAATTAAAATGTCTTTAGACTCAGAACAAGTGAAAAATCTTCAATCATGTTTAAAGTTTCAAACGGATTTATAGAGTTTAAAAGTAAAGAATTTAATAGTTATGGATTGATTAGAACATATATAGGGCGATTAGAATAAAATGCCAGATTTCAAAAGTTTCATCTTTGAAAAAAAATGAAACCTCAAAGATCTCTTTCTTATACAGATCTCTTTATTACAGCACACTCTACACTCCAGATTATCCGGCTCCCGACTATCCGGTTTCCGATCTGGTTGTATTTTATCGTAGTAAAATAAGGAAAGCAAGGCGTTGCCTTGGCAACCTTGGTAAGGCATTGGAAACAGGCATTTGCTATGATTCTCCTACGTGTCATGCACAAAATACAAATTGCGACAGGAGAAGAGCAGAATTTTGCTCCTTGTTCACTGTTCCGTCAGTGTGTAACGGATGTCTATTAAGAACTTATTTAAAAATTAAAATTGTAAGTTTTGACTCTTGTCATAGGGTTATCTTTTCATATCTGTATAATCATTTATCAATGAAAAATAAAATCAGTTTGAGTCAATTTTCTTAAAGAATTAGGCCTACGATTTACGTTAATGTATTGTTTATGTTTCCTGCATCTAAGTTAGGCATTACAGAATTTATGTTGAATCCTTATGATCCAGTTTATATCCTTTAATTTACTTTTTCTCTAATAAATTCAGTATATATAAACTATCAGTGCAGAGCTTTCTATTTTTAACTCGACACGTTAACGGAAACTGCTTTTATGATTCACCGGATCGCGGCCGCATTCACGTTCTATGTGTTTAAGATAAGTGGAAGGCTTAGTACTCAATAAGAAGTAAGAAAATATGTATTATAACAGTGAATTTTTGGTATAAAATTTTGTGTCTTCTGGTATTGGTGGACAAAGAAATGAGTTCATAGAACTCCGACCTATCCGGCTTTCTTGTCACCCGGCTTGTCCTTCCACCACATTAGACCGGATACTCGGGAGTGTACTGTACTATATTTTTTAAATATTATTTTAGAGGTTATTATTGCAA
>JAPMOR010004322.1:0-17752 GCA_026543865.1 Argiope aurantia | reverse complement strand
GCAGAGGGCCCTGCAGTCAAATTTATTCAAGTCATAATCAAGTATTGATTAAATTAATTTTGGAACTTTATTCTAGTAATATTCCTAATTACCATTTACAAGTTATTCGTTATGCTATTTTATAATTATAAAAAATTTGAAGCTTTACAGTTTAAAAAAAATATATTCTCTCCTTTTACAATATTGTTTAGACTGTTATAGAAAGTTGTCTTTTGTTTTCGATATTTTGCTTAAAATTAATTTTACGTTTTGATTATGCAATTTTTTTTATTTGTACAATATTGAAATGACTTTTTAGAAAGGGACTTGCGACTTCAGATTTCAAAATTTACTATTAAAATTGCTGAATAAAAATGAAATTAAAATTAATAAAAAAAAATTGGAGAGAAAAAAGGGCCTTTGAGATTTGCAATACCTCAAAACCCCTGGAAGGTTTAAAATGGCCATGAATTCTTCTGAAATTAGAAATAATTACATTGTTTAAAATATGGAAAAAACACATAGCTAATTAATAAACATTTCAATAAAGGTGTATATTAAGGATTGCAATATTGGACCAAAATTTCAATACCGGTATTCGGTATCTTTTAGATCTTAATACCGGGATACCGGTTTTAATAACGGTATTAGGAACTTTAATAAAAGAAAGAAAATACAGGTTTTCTTTGTTTTATTTACCAGTTTTATAAGAGAGTGCAAATATCACAAAAAATAATTTGTAACTTATAAATTATAACAGTATATAAAGAATAACAAAAAAGTAAAGGAATATCTTATTTATTTAAATCACAAAAAAGTGTAAATATCACTATTCAGTTTGTGGTACTATTACAAATTTTTGAAATGATATCTTAAAAACACAATGCATCAATTGTACTGTCATTAAGCCTCAAAAGTAATTTTGTGCAAAATTACCAGCTGTCGAAAACACTCTTTCGGCATCTACGCTAGTTGGTGGTACTATTAGCAATGCGCGATATACTTTTTCCATGCATTTACCTGTAAATCCCTCATCTTCAAATAAATCGATTTCTCGTCGGATGGTTTTGTATATAGCTGATTTCTGTATTGCATTTTGGTTCGTTGAAATTATTTTTATGTATCGCTAACTCTAATTTTTGTTCAAGAGACAATTCCTTTTCACTATCGATATTAGTGTCATCATAATCTTCGATAACTAAACCGAATTCTTCTGAATGTGGATAGGTTTGTAGGTAAAAAATTTTAAGAAAATTTTCTATGAACTTAATCAGATTTGAATTGCTTATTTTTTCTTCTTTTTCATTTTTTTAAAACCATTATAATTATGTAAATACCATAAGACATTTTCTATTTCGGCAGACCTTTCTTCTGTGCGAGTTTTCAATGCAATATATAATTCTTCAGATAGTGATGTGTGCTGTTCTTTCAGTGACTGCAACTTGAAATTTATTGTTGCATTAGCTGTTAATAAATTAGAATCTCTCTCACATAATGCCTCAATAGTCAGTTTTATTGGAAGTAGAGCTGATACAATTCTGGATATTAAGTCGAATTCACTATCTGAAAAATTAATTTACAGGTTTAAGTCGATTATTGTTTTTTGGATTGGATTTCTCAGTTTCAAAAATCGTTCCATCATTAGGAGTAAACTGTTCCAATGTTTTTTAGAATCTAATATTAACATATATTCTGTTTTATTTTCAGTTAGTATATGTTTTAGTAATATGTCATTTTTTATAGGGGAACCTTTATATATCTTAACTATTTTTGGAGCTTTATAAATTATAGGAAGCAATTCTTGAAGGGTTAATGTTTCGTCCTCATTAGCAATATCTTCTTCAATAATTAAATTGTCATTATCTTCATTGTCAATATCACTCTTATTCTTACTCAATTCAAAGTTGGAATCCGAAGTTTCTATATCCACAGTATTTGGATTCTTCTGTTCTTCTTATTTTTATTTTTTTGGTATAATACATCTATTACTCCTAATTGAATTCCATGAGCATAGCACAATTGCTGATTTGCACCAATCAACTTTCCACCTTTTTTCATAACTGTTGCTCCATCAGTCGTCATTAATACACTATCTTCTTTCAGGGATAATCCCTGTTTCGCTAATTTAGATTTAAGCAATTAATTAAGCCATTAATTAGCTAATTAATTTCGCCCGTTAGGGAGATATAAAAAAACGTATACTATTTTGCTATTTTGGCGATCCTTGAACATATAGTGGAGAAAATTTTTAAAATATCTAGTAAATACCGAAAAAAACGGCATTTAAACTTGTGAATACCGGTATTACAAAATTGTACAATTAGCTCAAAATACCGGTATTCGGTATCCCGGTATACCAGTATTGGAATCCCTAGTGTAGATGTATATTGTTGAAGAGTGTAGTACCAGAACTTCATTCAACACTATTTTTAATGATTTATTGTACATATAATAACGATCTTCAATAAAATTAAAGTTTTTGAAGAACATATATTACATATATTAATGTAAAAATCATTTTTCTTAATTCTGTTTTATTTTTCAATAGTAGATTTGGATTTTGGTTTAATAAAAGTGCAACTAGAAGAAAATTAAATTTGAATTCAGATAATATCTCCTACAAATTTTCGCAGATACAAATGATCAGTTAGCAAACTATTAATATATTTCTGATTTAGTAAGCTGTTTATTTTATGCACCGTATACTTACAAAATTTCATATACAAAATTCAAAGTCATATAATGAACAAATAATTTATCTTTATCAGAATACATATTTTTAAAAAATGTAACAACATTTAAATTAAATCTAGGATGATAAACAGAAAAGTTTAAATTTGTGATGGCGTTCTACTCCGGAAACTGATTTTTTTTAAAAAACTGATATAGCATGGAAACTTAACATCCGTAGTTGGAAACTTTTCTTGCTATTTACAGTATTTCAAGAATTGCTTTTGCAACTTTTCACTCCTTACAAATCATTCCAATACCACTAATCTCATTTAATTGTACTTTCAATTTATTAAACAACTTTTTTTTAAGTGCATATATTTAAATAACATATATTTTAATGTTCGAAATTATTGAATTAAATAAACGAAGCAAGAAGAAATAAAGCAAAAAATGAAACGCAAACTCTTTCGTTTAATGCAAAATGTTATATTTATGTAAAGTAATGCATTTATATCTAAAATCTCGAAGAAATGATTATTATTTCGAAGTGGATACACTATTTATATGAAAAAGAAATATCATTCCTCAATGATTTTTATCATACATTTTTGAATAAATACATTGAAAAGCAATCCATCTTTCATAAAAAGCAAAGTGGAAATAATTCATTTAGTATTAAAACGCATGAAATTGTTTTAATGAACGTATCGTTAAGTATTCGAAATTTTGTGACAGATCATGGTAACTCTTGCCAAATATGACACTTTTAGATAACGTTTAAAATGTTGTATCCTCTTCTAGAACTGACCCTTATCGGTTACACAACCGCATTGTAAACGAGACTATTGATTGACAGTTTTATGACTGGTACGCAAAGTGTACTGTACGCAATTGTCATACTACCATTTAGAATTCTTATTTTCAAAAATAGCTTATGGCAGGATTTTAACGTATAAGTTTAGTTTAGTTTCATTAACGTCCCGTTTGAAGCAACACTAGGGCTATTTTGGGACGGACCTCGTAATTTTGAAAAGCGGTCTGATGACGAGGACGACACCTGACCTGGCACCCCCTCCCCACACCACACCACACCAGCGGGAGGACGTTTCGCCAGGACGGATTTATGCAACAGGCCCCCTTACACGACGGTTCTTCGGTGGAAGCGGGTCTAGAACCTGAAATCCTCCGGTTCCGAAGCCGAGACCTTACTACCAGGCCACCGCGGCCCTTAACGTATGAGAGTTTTCAAATGAAGGAAATAACATGCCACACCGAAATGACAAAAAAAAGTTGAAGTAAAAAAAGGTTTTCCTGTTAGTTGAAGCCAGAAAAAAAAAAAATGAATGCTTTCAGTTTACGCCGGAAGTTAAGGGCATCTCTGAACTATAAATAAGACGCTGGGCGCCAAAGATTAAAAAGAATATGTTGAGTTCTTGAATTATGAAAAAGTGAAGTGAATTAGTGTAATATATGGGATTTATAAATCTTAAATAAATAAAATCCACTATATATTAAACATCGTCAAAAAATAAATCTTTTTTTACCAGAATTTGTTTGTTCTATATACATTTAAATTTTCATCAGGAATGCTTCAGACCATGAACATTAGACTTACAAACAAATCCCCTCCCCTACAACAAAGTGTCTTAGGTGAGGTGATCTTTTATACATACAAGGACCATTAGGATAATATTTACCTAATGCTGCAACGAAAATACATTGAAATCTTTAAAGAACCTTCACTATTTATATATTTTAGTGCTGTAGAGGTTTAAGTGATCCAAAAGAGAAACGACTACGTTTGTAAGAGAGGACAAATGCGAATTTATACCTTTACAAACTATACCATTTCACTACCCCACCATTTTCAATTAGAGCTATAAAAAAATTTCTCATCCAGGTTTGGTTCAGCGCATTCGTACTTCATTCACTTCGTACATCATTTTCAATTAGCCTTATAAAAACTTTCTCACACAGGAACGATTAAGCTCATTCAACTTCGTACATTTTTGAAGCATGAATTAATGTTAATACGTGAAATTTGAAAAATATCTGGAAATATTAATTTTTTACAGTGTAAAAATTCAGAAGCTTTGGAGATATCTCCACTTGTCATCGTCGTTTTTCTGATTCGTTGATAACAGTAGTACAAAAATTTTTGTCATTAAATATTCCTGTTTCTAGGTTTTATTTATTTATTATTATTATTACTATTGAACAAGTGGTGCATATAATGCAAATAAAAGTAAATGAAATTTTAATTTATAGGTAAATGCAGTTAAAATAAAAGGCGCAACGTTTCTTGATTCCATGGAATGAAATCAACCGTTCCTATTTAAAGAGTTAAACCATCATTATGGATGTTTGCAACTCCATTTCAAGATAATCAAAGAATGAATGCTTGGACAACTAATGTTGCGCCTAGAATTACATAAGAAATTTCAGATAGGTGTGCAAAAACTATAAGAGTACTTTGACATTTTTTGAGCTATAAAGGGAGCACACGTAGAAATTATCTAAGATAATTGATCTAATCAGAAATTTAGATATGTATTTCGAAATTTACAAAAGAAACATTCATTTAAATATTATAGAATTTGCGTAATACATTTTTATAAATAGATCTATACTTAATGCTCACCCTGTATATTCTTATTATTTTGAGGACAGCATATAAATTCAAGTGATATTAAAATAAATTTTAGAGAAACATAAAGCGTATTTTACCTTGACTGTTTTGTTGTTGTCTTTGAATTCCGATTAATTTGGTTGCAAAAATTCTATTTGAAGTACCTGCATTTAAAATTGTTAAACGGATATTTCTACCGCAATTTGAAAAGAGTTATTCCAAAACAAATTATAAAATTTTATTGGACTTTTTCTTTACTTTGTTTCATCTCGTGTTTTTCTACGATTTAAAGCTTTAATCCTGCTCACAGTTCTGTGAGGAAAATCGGAAAAAGAATCATCACCAGTTTTCTCGGGCACACACTGTTCCTTCTTTTAAAGTTCATTTGCTGAAAGATGATTCAATAAAACAATAAATGTCTGGAGGAAATCAAAATGCCTTTTAAAATATGAAAAAAATGTACATTTGGATTCCTTGATACAGAAGAGAATTGATGACGTTTAGCAAATAAATTCGAAGTAAATTTTGAATTCATTGATTAATCCTTACGTTATTTTCTAAAATAATTCACCTAAGTGGAAATTATTTGATTCTCAGACTTTGCACTTCAAAATTAAAAAAGAAATAAAATTTCAAAGCTCAAAAGCGAAGTTTCTCCTAAATTAATTAGTTCGAAATCAATCAAATTAATTAATTAGAAATCATTCATTTCTTTTTATGACGTTGAAGGAGATTCCATGCTCTATGGTATTATTATTGAGCAAATTTCTATCTTTATTATTAAAAATCTTAAGGTGAAAAATAACTTAAATGCACAGCTTTATAAAACAATAATAGAATTCATAAAATTTCTCTCATAGAATGACCGATAGAATCTGTTCCTGCATATATGGTACGAATAATGGGGGAAAAAGTTATTTTAGTCATTTGACGGCGGATCTGAAATGTAAGGACACTATAAAAGTGTTTAGAATCTTCAATAATATTTTAAAGAACAACAAAATGATGTTGCTTTAATACTAATAATAATTTCTGGTACTTAAATTTGCTGGTGGTTAAACTTGAATCAAAATCTGCATCCTTACACTGACAAAATGCTTTTTTTGTGCAATCAGTAACTAAATCGTTCTCACGCTCTGTAGTTAAGCTTTAAAGAAAATGTATTTTTCGAAAAGCAAGAGCACACCTACTTCGAAAGAAATTAAAATCGTCTGTTTGTGTTTTTAGACTCATATTCCTGGGAAGTCTGAGAAGAACAAATTTTATCCTCAATATAGGAAAAAAATAGTTCAGTAATTTACGTATGGGTTTAGGATTCAGTAATTAAAAACGAAGGCACCCATTTGAAATCCTTTAAAAGGCATTTTAACTGTTGGTGTGCAATATTTTGGAGAGGGTAATTATTACTGGTTGGTTATTGGGCTTAGAATGTAATTCTGAATGTATTCAAATTCAAAACAGGACATTAATGTAATTAAACTAATTTAAGAAATTGAATTACGATATATTTCTTATATCAAAAAAATTTATGAATTATGATGGTTCGGACGAATAACAACTCATAAACTGATTTACAAAACTACTTCGATAAATTATTCAAAATGTTTTTAATTCTAAAAAAATTTCTTTTGGATATTTCCATTACTCCAATCTGTTCTATCCACCAGTTGATACAATTATATTTTAATTTTCAATCCTAAAAAGTCTTCAGTTTATCAATGATATAGTTAAAAGAAAACAAACAACCTTTGAAATCTCTTGATTATGTTCAAGTAAAAAAGGTTATATTAAGATGTCCTTAGTATTTGTGTGTTTAAAAACCAGTTTTTATGCAGTTTTTGCTCTAACTTTGAATCGCAGAACATCTGGTCCCATGTGTAATTCCTTTACAAAAAAAAAAAAAAACATACGGAAAGGAAATTATTTAGCATATTATCTTTCAAAGAATATGAATGGAAACATAAGAAAATTTAAAACACTATTATTTTAATCTGAAATTGACAGAATCATACAAAAAATAATGCTTATTTCTATTATAGACATTTAAAATGAATAAAAGGTAAAAAAAGAAAGAATTTAAAAATTATGATGCGTAACTTTTAACTACAAAGAGGATATACAAAAAAAAGTAAGAAATCCCTAAATGAAATGATAACATTTCAATAATTCCCACCTTCCACTTAAGACGTCAGCATTCCTTCTCTAAGGAACAATAATATTATATATATAAGGAAAAATATAGAAGATAGCATTTTGGATGTCCTTCTTATTGTGTTTATCAGTTTCATGAACCAATATTGATGATAGAAAAAATTAAATTATTGATGATAGATAAATTATAGAAAAAGTATTAAAATGTTGATGTATAAATAACCTACAATCTCCATGACAAAATCATATAAATCCATTTTAATGCAACTGTTAAAACAAAAATTGTTTTGGGCAAACAACGATCTTCATAAGCGAATTAAATCGTAAACAATAGCTCAGTTATAGCAGAAAAAATCAATTTAAAAACGAAAAAAAAACTTAGACATTATAGGAAGTATTTCCCATGTCTTCATCGTTTTTACTTCTACAATGGAGATACATTTGCAGTTCATATCAGACGAACTTCCTGGGACATCAATGTACTTTCTCTTTAGTGATGAAATTATTTATTCCAATCAGTTGAAAGTACAATCCTATTGAAATATTTTAATATCAGTAGGAACACGCTTCCGTTTTATATAACAAATAATGAAGTTGTATTTAATTGCATTAATTTATTTCTTGCATCGAAGATTCTTTTATGGCAAAGTTCTGCAAAAAGGACAAACTGTGCATTATTTCATTCATTTGCAATATTGGTGAGATTAAATAAATTGATAATGTTATTAAAAATTTTAAAAATCTAAAAAATTTATTTTAAAACACACTTGCTGTGTTTGAGTCCTCCGAATTCAAATAAGTGTATACAATTTTTATGAATTCATCCTCTTCTTGCGTCAAATTTCCAATCATAAGAAATAATAATCAATCTTAAAATAAATACTATCAATGTCAGAAAAAAACAGATACCTATTTTTACAGCATCTTATTGTTTGTAATAACAGTGTTTTGGAACTAAAAGATAATAAATCATTTCGAGGATTTATTATGATAAAAAATAATTTTAAAAGATTTCATGAAATATTTAAATACAAATCTTAATGGAAAATTTCAATGAGACATAAGATCTACTTTCTAAACCAATGGATACATGTTTGTCATGACTAATATAAAATTTCCAAACAAAAGAAATTTTACAAACAAAATGACAAATTTCTTTTCCCCGGTTTTTCCGCAAACACCCCTATAAAAGAGGTGTCGCCCAGTACCAAGGGTTACATTCATATTAAAAGCATCTTGACATAAAAATAATAAAGAAAATTTTTAATTATTATCAAGAATCAATTAAAAAGTGTTATTAAAAATATTGAACTTATATATCCGATGAGAATTTGAAAAAAGTACTAATGAAAATATCAACAAGTGTTTTTTAAAATATATAATATAACGGAACGAGAATAAAATGATACCGAAATTTTATTAATCGACAATTTCTTTATGATGTTCAAATTAGATATTTTACCACAATACCAAATGATAGAATTATTTTCAACGTTTTAGGTTTTAATTTATTCTTCATTATATTATACTATTGAAAACAATTTTTTCTCAAATTTTTTGCTAGATTGTGCTACTCATATAGAATACAGTTTTAATTAAATTTATGCATTAATAAGAAACTAAATAATGAAAATGGTAAATTACTAGATTTTCTTCTAGAATATATCAGCCAACAGAATTTGAAAATACTAACACTACAGGATTCAAGTCAAAAATAAATTTCAACATTTCATGAAATAAACAACATGAAATAACATGAATAAACAACAATAAAACATGAATAACATGAATAAACAACAATAAAAATTTCATGAATAAACAACATGAATGAAACAAAACATGAAATAAATCAGAAAATAAAAATAGTACCTTAAGAAACCATCGCAGAATTCTTGCATTGATTTATATATTTTTATATTTTGTTAGCATTTAAGAACCTTTCAAGATTTCTAATTTTTAAATAGTGCGATTGAAATAAATTGCATTTTATATTCTGAATTATCATTTTAATTTTTGTGAAAGCTGTTTTTTTTTCTTAGAAATATTGCAGGATATGAATAGAAAAAAGTTATAACATTTTACATCATGTACAAATATATAACATTTAAATAATACAAAAATAATGTTATTTTAAATTTCAAAATTTTATCATTCATTCACTTCTAGCGTCATTAAACATTAGTGTCTTATTTCCTTTTAATCACGAAAGAAGGTATTATTTATTTGCAGAAAGAGAAATATGAAGATTTCTTGCTTGTTAAAGAAGGTATCAGTATTTTTAATGCAATTATGCTGCCTGTATATTAGGAGCATTTTACACGTGGATCTTAGAACATGTAAAACTAGAATGCATAGATTAAAATGGAAAATACAGAATTAAAAATAGATATTCTAGAGTTTTATATATATATATATATATATATATATATATATATATGATCACTCCAGACAACATATAAACATTACAAATCTAATTGTGGCAACAATCCCTTAACAGAAAATAACAAACATCTCCGGATGTAATCATAGTATACTAACCAAGCGGGTAATTTATCAATTACCCGTCCCCCTCTTGGTAACTTTTCTATTCGGAATCTATTCGTCACATTAAAAAAGGGTAATGCCAGAGTAATTTTCAATTTATATAATTTTAAATATGTAGGCAATCCCCTATGAGCATTTTAGACGCATCAAATTTTAATATACACTACTAGATTTAAAATGGATATTAGTTTTGAAATACGATGATCGACAGTAGAATAAAGTTGGATAGCTCCTTTTTTTCCCGCCACAGTATTTATAAAATAGAAAACAGTAAAATTTTAATTGACTATATAATTATTATGATCATTACAAATTTAATAATGAGACAATATAAAACTCACCTAGAACATTCTCCCCACTTGCATTATTTTCTTCAAATTCTATAATAACGTTCTTCAATAATTCAACACCTTTACCGTATACTCTTTAATCTTGTCATCTCAAAACGTCGGTTTTCTTTCTACCTCAAAAATTAAATCTTTGGTGTTAACTCCCATTCAAATAATTTGGTCCCCCCCCCCTTTATTTTTTTGCTCCAGTTTACTTCCCACGGCAGAAAAATCAGAAGACACCAATCTGGACGATCGCAGAAGAAAGAATATATGAGGATGTGTATGAAACGTCCAAGACTCTCGCGTGACGTTTCATATGCGCACTCAGCTGCGCAAAATGTACAATGTCACTATCTTTTTTTCTCGACTAATAGGTTATTAATAGGTTATTTGAAGTACACAGTCCCTTCGAGTTTCAGGGCACACGTGGTCCGGTTCAGATGACTGTTCCGGTTCAGAAGCAATTAGCCACTCCGTTGTGAATCTGATCTTAGTCGACTAATAGGCTGCATTAAAACCATAGCCTCGTGATTCACCGCTGCAACTAGAGATGTAAACAGCCGCCTACTACTTATAGCGGACTTATTGTGCAAAAAAGTTTCAATCTTGCTCACACAAATGTCACATTTTTGTCAAAGGTTATTTTAAAAACTTAACCGAATAATCAGTGAGTGTCAATGACTGGTTTTATTCATTTAACTTTACTTCTTATAGAAAAAACGAATTCTTTTTAAAATTGGCTTTGAAAGAAGCAAATGTATTCACATTCTCATTTCAAGAGAATCTGAAAATATAAATTTTAAATTTTCAAAAAAGAACTAAAACCCTATATATTAAAATTGTTGACTTTGTTCTTATAATCTCAGGTGTGAATATAAGACATATAATAAACTTAGAGATTTTAGTTATTATTTACTTTTGTCATCCTCTTTTTTAAATTATTTTTCGAAACTATTGGTTCAGAAATGAGAGTAAAATTTCATACAATACCTTTTTGTTTCTTTCCTGTTTCGTGGCGAACCATTTTATTCTAAAAATAGAATTTAACGACTTATTTTAATTATATTTAAGTATTATCTCTTTTACTTATATAAACCTTTAATCATAAAACTTCTATTTCTGAATATACATATATTAAAGATATGTCATAAGTAATACATAGGCATACATTGAAGATATGTTATTAAATTAATTAATTTTTTTTAATCTACTAAAAGAACACTAATAAAAACTAAAAGTGTTTGCTTCAACAGCTAGTCAAAACAACGTAAATTAAAGTTGCATAGAAATATCTATAAAAAATTGAACTGCTTTTCAATATTTTCTTTCAAAAATGTTTCGTACACCAAAACAGAAATTTATAATTTTTAATAGAGAATATAATGATTTTCATATTTAAAGATACTCACTAAACTCATAAAAGTTTTTATGTAGCTAAATTTCTGATTTACACACTTCAGGGAGCATTTCCCTTGTCATCAGCATTTCTACTTCTTCATGCACAGACCAGACAAATCCTTTTGGGATATCAGTTTGCCTTTTTCTGTAGTGATGAAGCCATTTATTCTAAAAAGCCAAAAGTGACATTCTTTCCGAAAAATTTAATATCATAAGGATGCCACATTTCTCTTTTAAGAATAAACAAATAAATTTCATAGCTTTCTTTGCTTTTATGAAGATTTTTTCCTTGCAAAAGTTCTGCGAAAAAATAAAAGCGAGGCACTATTTTAAATGTTGATATCATTTATGAGGTTAAATTATAATGATATTAAAAATTGAGTAGTTTTTAAATTTTAAACTGCATAATTTATTATTACATACCTATTTGTAGTAATTAAAATTTTGCGTGCTGTGTAAAACTGAGACAGCAAACCCTTTTTCTTCAGAGAGCTCTTTTTAAATAGAAAGAAATTTTAAAGAAAATCCATTGATGCTGCAGAGAAGTAGTCGTACCAACAAATATATTTCTGAAATATAAAATTCAGATTTAATCCATGATTCATGAATTCATATCTTTTTCAACATTAAAGAAACGTTAACTGGTTCAGCATTATTTTTTTCAGTATGAGTTTATCAGGTCACAAAGAATGATAAATTTTAGAAGGCATTTAGATTTTCTTTTGTCAAAAACAACTTGCTGCTGAATATTAACGTTTAGGATGTGGAAATAAAATGACATGTCGAAATCAAGGAAAAAAAAAATACCTTGATGTGTTTTAGTTTTCCGAATTCAAGGAGTTTGTGTGTGCGTACGTGTATGTGTTTGATTATATCAGCTTCTTGCTTGAAATTTCAAATCATAAAAGATCTTAATTTCTCCTAAAATTATCAATAACACAAAAATACAGAGACTAATTTTTACAGATGTTTATTGCTTTGTTGCAGATAATGGCAGTTTTTAGGAATTACAAAATATTGGGTCATTTCAAGCATTTTTTGAGTACATGTGTGACAAAAAAACATAGTTCAAATACATTTCATGTAATATTTTCATTCAAATCATAATGGAAAATTTCAGTAAAATGTAAGATTTATTTTTTAAACGTATAGAATACATGTTTGCCTTTCAGAAATAAAATTTCTGAATAAAAGAAATTTTACCAGTGAAATGACAAATTTCATTTCCCCAGTTTTTCCGCAAACAACGTCAAAGAAGGTTGTCGCTCAGCACCTAGCGATACGTCTGTATTGAAAGCATCTTCATACAGAAATAGTTAGAAAGAATTTTCTTTTCCAAAAATAACTGACGGGTGGGTATTAACGTACAGAAGATTCCAGATTAGGACATAACATGCGGCGTTGAAATCACAGAAAAAGCTGATAGTTTTGATTTTACGAATTCGAGGTGGCGAGTCCTTTTTTTTTTGTGTGTGTGTGTGTTTACATCCACTTCTTGGCTCACATTTCCAATCATAAAAAATCATTTTCCTAAAAAATATATTAACAATTTCACAAAATTATAGAAATCAAATTTTACAGATGTTTAATGTTTAGTAGCATGTAATGGAATTATTAAGTCATTTCGGGAACACTAAGTCATTTTTATTGAGTCCCAGTGTGATAAAAATTGATTTAAAAACATTTCACGTAATATTTTCATACAAATCTTAATGAGAAATTTCTGTGAAACGTAAAACCTATTTTCTAAAGCTATATAGTACATGTCTGCCATTCGGAAATACAATTTCTGAACAAAAGAAATTTTACCAGTTAAATGATAAATTTCTTTACCCCGGTTTTTTCCGCAAATCTCCTCATAAAAAATGTCGTCGCCCATTATCTAGGAATACATCTTTATTACAAGCATCTTCAGATAAAAATATTTAGAAAAATTTTAAAGAATCATCAATGAAACAATTAAAATGTGTTGTTAAGGAACATTTAGTTTATAAATCAGTTAAAAATTTGAAAATATAAAAATTTCAATAAGTTTTATAGAAAATGTATGCATATAAATAGATACATAAATATATAATTATAAAAGAGACAACACCTTCTGGTGTAGTCACGGAAGTAAAATTCATCTGAATTATAAATCGGACGATCAACGTCAAATACTTAAATGAAAATTTCCATTTTTGAACTATCTAAAATAGAAAAAAGAATTACTATAATATATGGATATTCAGATCTTTAACAAGTGATTTGATACTAATCACCATCAAAATATAAATTCTTTCTTAATTCAGATTTTTTCAGTCGAGCATTTAATCACGAATCCTTCCATTCATGAAGAATTTGATCCACAAATAAATTTTTTACCCTCAAATTATTTTAGATGAGGTAATCATCTCCCGTACTATCATAAGAATCACCAAAGTTGATACGCACATTCGTTGAAATCCTCAGAGAGCATTAACCATTTACATATGTTAGCGTTATAAAAAGTCTACTGGATCTTAAACACAGCCACTTGGTCCTAAGAGAGGGCAAAAGGGAACTATTAATCTTACAAGACATAACATTTCTCTACTTTGTCATCTTCAACTAGCACCATTAACTCTTTTCTCACACATATACGACTAAGAGCTTTCAACTTCGTCAGGGGTTAAAATATAAATTCATCTGAAAATATTAAATTTTAAAAGTATTTGAAATATCTGGAAATATAAATTTTTTAACAATATAAAACCGCAGACATTTTGGAGATAATTTCCACTTGTCATCATCGGTTTTCTTTCACATATGTAAATGCCAGTATCTTGTGAAAATTAAACAATATATTTAAAATTACGTAGAAGAAACGTTATTAAAAAATATATTTCAAGAAAATATGCTCTTCCTTTATTAAATCAAATTGACAAAAATAATTCAATAATGAATAATAATCATTCCAATGAATAAAAAATGAGAACGAAACACTGATGAAAAAGTATATGTTGAGTAATTAATGAATTAATTAAGCTTAAAATATTTTTTAAATTTAAAAAATAATATTTTGTATTCGATTATTTTTTTGAAAAAAGGCTAAAACCACCAGTTTTTAATTTAAGAAAATATTTCGAATTTTTTTATGAAATGTAAGAACTTTTATTTCGTTTTATGATCATAGTATGCATATTGTTAATTATTTACTTTAAAATATTGTTCTTCTGTGGTATATAAAATGAATATTACATTTTTTTTTGGTTATTTTTGGTTATGAAATCCTCACAAATCGAATCGGTTCCTGAAGTTGTATTCTCAGAAAAGGCTTCGTTTATAAGTGGATGCTGATGTTTTTGTAAGAGCAAACCAAATAAATAAATAAAAACAAAACGCTGACGAGATTCCCTTCCATGTCATATTTACAAAGAAATCAGCTAATTCTAATTTAATTATATAGTTAATTATTATATCCGAAGTACCTGTCAGTGCAGCACAGTTTTGATTCTTCCTAAGCTAGGTGCTTTTCGTTTTATATCAAAAAACTAAATTCTAGTTCTTCACATACAGTGCACCTTACAGCGACCAAGCAGTTATAATCCTTCGTAAAATATTGAGTGCTTCTTCTCTGCAAAATACAATAATAATTCACTTAAATTTCATTTAATAAAATAATGGCCTTTTGGGTCACGAAGTCACGTTGCCTTGTTACGTGTGGTCGGTCCTCTCACGTTTTAAATAATGAGGCTAGAATTTCTGTTTTCGCCAATACTGTTCATGTTATTCGGTTACTTGGTTATTCTTGTCGTCATTATGGGTTATATATTTTTTTGCTCATTAGTCAAGAATATCGTATAACGTTTACGGTTTGATTTTCAAATGTCAGAGAAGCAGTTCGAGAATAGAATCGAAATAGAATCTGGAAAGTCACGAGGCAACTGATTATATTGCGATAATAAAATTAGAGGAACACAATTCTTCATTTGTATCACTGCCAGGTTTCTAATCTTTAATGAACATCTCATTACCGTAATATATATATATATATATATATATATATATATCCTATAAATGATAGTGTCAGGTACCACACACTTTAAAATAAACGTGAGAATTGCACCCTGCACCCTTTTCTGCTTTGACTCTCGTAAAATAAATCTCCCTGCTTAATTAAATCCAACTAAAATCTTCGAATTGTTGCTGTTGTTTTCTAATTACTCACCAGTCAAGTATTGAGACCATCTGTTTAGAGAGTATTCATGATGAAAATTCTGGATTGTGAACTGGATGAGCATTTTAAGACCGAAACCATCCTTAAAGGTTTCAAAAACCATCCTTAAAGAAACGTCATCCGCATCTGAAAAGTAAAATGAATTTACTAGAATAACTAACACATATCCTTAATTTTTCCTGTTTCGGAATTTTTCTTCAAAAATTTTGAATCTTCTTAAAGAACATATTTTCAGAAAATGTTTTATCAGCCTCCGCTTTCCCGATGAAATATTTTATTCCAAACTGCAATTAGACTGGGAATTAGCAAAATACCATTAGCATATTCTCCACTGCCGCTGCCGCTTCGGATAAATCACTGGATTAAAGATGAATATTAATTTGCTTCACTAGAAAAGCTCTACTTGTAGCTGTTGTTTTCATTCTGACTTCCTAAAAAAGGAAGCTAGAAAAAGGGAACAGTCATAACATTCCTCATCAACATAATATTTATATTTGAGAACTCATATAAATACATTAAGAAAATTTTGTTATTCTAGAAATTACTGAAAGAAGTATTGATTTGATTTAAGAAAAAATTAATTTTAAAAACTTTTTTGCAGTATTTTCTTCAAACAAAATTTTTAATTAATACGTCCGCTTTTTCTTAGTAAGTATAAGCTCTAGTGCTTAAATGTTAGGATTAAAAGAATTTCCTCCACACTATTCAGTACGTATATTCGACCGTCCAAATTAATATATACAACCAGGACAAAAAAAATCCCTTCTGATTAGGATCACATGTGCTGGAATAAATGGCATTCAAATCTTCAAAAGTAGATGCATTTTTCTATTTTGTGCTGTTTATCATTATTAAATACTCAACTCATAAATAAATATTCCGTATGTTTGGTAAAAACATAAAACTCTACGTTAATGTAATTCCAAAGACGAAAAATGTTTTGAACAAATAATATTTTCCTAAATTAATTTCTTCCTAAACAGTGTTTTAATTATATCAGGAAATAAAAAATACTCACATATACTGGCAAATATTCCCGTTGTCATCATCATTTCTACTTCTGCATGCTCATATGATGTCATCCTTGTGGGATGTTAATTTCCATTTCTCTTTATTGATGAAGTCATTTATTCTAAAAAGCCATAAATACTAGTCTTCTGTAAAAATTTAATATAATCAAGATGGAACTTCTGACTTTAAAGAAAAAACAACGATTTTATTACAAGTTTCATTGCTTTTTCATGCTTTAAAGTAGGTATTATTATTCAAGTTTAAAATAGCCATGTATTTGCAGTAATTAAAATTTAGTGCGTTATATGATTCTCATACAAAGGAATCATTTTTCATCGTTATAATGTTTTTTAAATTTAAAGAAATTTCAAATAAATGATATCGCCGTTTCTTAGAATTAGTGATATCAGAATACATACTATATAAACGAATGTTCGGGAATGAAATGATACAGAAATTAGTTTTATTGACAAAAAAGGTTGCTTCATTTAAATTCAGTATTTCTTAGAGCATTGTTTGATTAATTATATTTTTAATTTTTAGTCTTTAATTTATTTGCAATTATTTTATGTATTAAATTGTGGAAATCAATTTCTACATACCATATTTGTTCCAAATTACACTACTCGGTTTAAATATTGTTTAAAATAAATTAATATATAAGCAACTAAATTTTAACTGAAATAATTAAAGTTTAATATGTTATATTATGTTAATACAAAAAAGAATCACTTTAATTACTAATATTATTTTTAACATAAATATTTAAGGTCATATCATATTAGATGTACCCCCGTAAGATATCAGCTTGCCTTATTTTCTTAGTGATGAAGTTAT
>JAPMOR010004317.1:331011-368159 GCA_026543865.1 Argiope aurantia | reverse complement strand
GTAAACTACAAAAACTACTCAGTTCCATTCTAAGGCATGATAAATCTGATAATCAGAACGACGAGACAACATAGATGGGTATTATGATTGAGTCCTAAGGGTCATCACCGGACACGGTACTACTACTCCCGTAGTAGGTCCCGTTATCGGTAGTAAGTAACCAAACCACACCATTTCTGTATCCATCAGGGGTCGGGAAACAATCACCATGCTGGAAGCTTCTCATCATTCTTTTTGAGATGCCCCACCCCCACCCGGAGAGTAAGTTTAATAAAGAAGAAAAATGTACAAATAAATTAAATCTAAAGTATATTCCTACTTTCTTACTTTTTAAAAATATTGTAATAAAACTTAAATAACGTTCCAATTTTTATGGAAAACATGCTTACTTCCTTGCCCATATGCGAACTCACACACGATAACCTTTCTTGTCGAAGCTCTTCACTCGTAGCTAGAAAGAGAAGAAGAAAGTCCATTAGAGTATTTACTGACGGAAATTCTCATGTAAAAGAATATATAGCAACCAATAAAACATGAACAAAGCATAAACTGAAATAGAAATAAAAAAAATAACCGAAATACTAAATAATATAGCAAAAATTTTAATGTTATTATATTTTTGAATCTGTTATACACTTAAAATTTCTAATACTACGAGGTTCAAACCCAAAATTTGTGACAAAAACTTTGAATAACATCAAATTTATTAATGTATGTAAAAAAAAAGTAATAGAGTCAATTGATTTCAACATCAAATGTGCTGTATCCTTTTAATTTCGGAATCCATTAAGCTTACTGCAGAAAGATAAAGATAGAATGATATTTTTTATTATTGTGAAAATATATGCATTTATCTATTACGAATGCAGACTGCCCGCACCCATGTTTGTATACTATAATATTGAGATTCTTAGTTTTAATTATATTAATGCCCTTTTTTTAAAGCAACACTAGAGCTATTTTGAGACGGACCTCGCAATTTTGAATCGCGGTCAGATGAGGAGGACGATACATGAGCTGTCATCTCCTTTCCAAACTTTCACACCACACCATCGGGAGGTCGTTTGGCCCCGATGACTATAACGTGCACCATAACTGCTTACACGACGGTTCTTCATTGCAATCGGGTCTCGAATGTGAAATTCTCTAGTTCCGAAGCCTTAAAACCAGGCCACCGCGGCCCACAATATTATTGAAGCAGAGGATAATCGCGAGGGCGAGTGCATTTGCTTTGCAGTGAGATGAATGTCCAACTTTCAATTCATGTCATTACCGAATCCTCAACAACTACAGCATATGTGCAGTTGTTTCTGTTGACACGTTATCTGCCAATATTTCCGTCTGTGATTCGGATCCCCATCTAATACGATAATAGATGTGATTCACTGGCGATTCATGCGATAAACAGCCTGTTTAAACGAGGAGATATGAACAGAACATAAGGCCACGGTGGCCTGGTGGTAAGGTCTCGGCTACGGAACCGGAGGGTTTCAGGTTCGTGACCCGATTCCACCGAAGAACCGTCGTGTGAGGGGGTCTGTTGCACGTTAAATCCGTCATGACCAAACGTTCTCCCGCTGGTGTGGTGTGGATAGGGGGTTGCCAGCTCAGGTGTCGTCCTTGTCATCTGACCGCGGTTCAAAATTATGAGGTCCGTCCCAAAATATCCCTAGTGTTGCTTCAAACGGGACGTTAATATAATCAAACCAAACCATGAACAGGACATAGGAGTGTTCTATTCGCGTCGAATTGTCCAATGAATGAAAACTTTTGCTATCAACTGAATATGAGTGACGCAACAGCCAACGCGTTAAACAAAACCAGTGTCTTTCTAGTGACAAAATGGTGCGACTTCGTTGCTCGAAAAGAGATTTGGGAAGGATGCAAGGAACAAAATGTTGTATGTTGAGACTTTTACATATGCAATGTACTACGACTAAGTATATATTAATTTACCAACTGTAATCTTAAAAATTTTCTTATACTTGCGCTTATGTTTTTACAAAATGCTACACTCTGATTCATTAATAAAGAACATAAGTGTAGCTTACAAAAATAGTTTTGAATTCCTTTTCCAACACAGCGTATCAGAACTACTAATAAGTCGATAGATACAAAGCGGTAATAGATGTTCATGGCTTAACTTAAAAAAAAAAAAAAACATCATCCGAAATGGCTCCTCCCTCCTACTTCGATTAATCGGAGCTCAACTGTGTAAATTTCTTTTAAAAATTCCTTGCCTTTAAAAAGATATGAAAAGTCAACACAATCTTTAAAGTAATTAATTTTGGTACTTAATAGTCCTTAAAATATTTTTTTTATACCTAGCTGTATTTTTTTCATTTATTGAAAATTTATTCGAGTGAATAAAAATACTGGTGGGTTTTTTTTTTTTTTTTTTCGAATATGGGTTTCAACCAAAGATTATTTCTTTACAGAATTCTAATAAGAAAAGCGTTTTTTATTTAAAAGATGCAGATATTCAATCAGTGATCTGCAGGATTTTTAAAATTAATTTCTCTAAAGCTTTAATATTTACAATTACTAATTGACAAAAAATCGGATAACGCAGGATATTTTATTCGAATTTGGAACAAATCCAGCACGCATTTCTAAAAAAGTGCAGTGGCGTGGAGATGGAGAATGAGCAATGGAATTACAGATGCCATGGGTGGCAGTTTTCGAGAGCGCCATCTGACCGCGGTGGCCTTGTGGTAAAGTCTCGGCTGTGGAATGGGAGAGTTTCAGGTTCGAGAGCCGATTTCAACGAAGAATTGTCTTGTAAGCGGGTCTGATGCACGTTAAATTTGTCGGGGTCAAACGTTCTCCCGCTGGTGTGATATGGACGTTTGAAGAGTGGGGTGGCAGCTCAGGTGTCGCCCTCGTCATCTGACCGCGATTCAGGTCCGTCCCAAATTGCTCTAGTGTGCTTTAAAACGGGCCGTCAACATAACTACGCTAAACTAATCGAGAGTGTCATGAAGATAAAACGTTAGTACGTGTAAGTCACTTTCTGAAGCCAAATGTAATTAGTAAGTGAAAAAAACAATACCGTATCCTATGCCGCTCAGATTCTCACCGTATCCTATGCCACAACGCCACTGCTAAACGAGTGAAAACACTTGACTGTCCTGGTTATACTGGGAAACCAGACTTCTTTGTTAAACCTCGTTTGTGTAAATTCGATATTAAGTTATTTCTATTATTATTAGGGTTTCTTTTTCCCCTTCGGAATGACTCTGAACCAATTTAAAGCGGCGTTTGTGAAGGGACGTGCATCAGGAGGAAAGTGAGCGCGCCGTCTCGTGCCATATGCAGTTCGTTTACCTCGACCTAGAAAGCGCGTTTGGTCATTCGCAAGGTCGCGGGCCGACTTTCCTTTTTGAGAGGAATCGCTCGCGTCGCGGTCCCGGTTTGAGCCGAATCCAAAAATATTTTTCAGACAGAGATTTGAATATGTTGAATTGGGTCAAAAGTTCTTTCTGGCAGGTGGGTGTTCTTCACTGTAGGAAGTGGAGAGGAATCCATCGGTGTTTTTGTTTTTCAGCAGACATGTTAAAAGATGCGCAAAGTCATCCGCAGAGACTGTGGAAAAGTATTTCACTTGATCATACACGAATAAATAAAGAGAAAGTACTGTGGTCGTCACGACATTCCATCTCGAAACAGAGCCAGATTAAGCTATCTAGAGGTCCTCAGACAATGTAAATCATGGGACTCTACCCTCCAAATTTTTAAAATCAAGGATCCTTTTATAGATTTTAATTCAATCTTTATTTAAATCGTTTTATGCAGCACATTTCGATAAACTGAAAAAAAAAACCGCTTGATTACAGAGCACTTTAAAAAAGTTGGTTTTATTCATATTTGTATATATAAAAAAAATTGCGCGACTGGAATTGAAAAATAGTTTTAGATAAAATGATTTTAAAAAAAAATGACAACTTTTCTGAACATAATCTAAATAATATTTAATATCAAAATCAGACTTCTTAAAAATTATAAAGCAAACATTTTTTTTAGGATTATAATGCAAGATAATATAAAATTTAAAAATAGTAATTAATTAAGAATGCTATTAGAATAATATTCCAAAATTAATGTTAGCAGTATTTGATTTAAATTTAATTAAGTTCGACTGCACGGTCTTTAAAATGAAATAAAAACACAAAATTAAATAACTCAAAATACTGCAAAACACAAAACAAATCTCGAGAACTCGGAACCCTCTAAGTTTAGGGTTATAAGTTTTGGAACAATGTCTGCCTATTTGTATTCTAACAAGATTATTCAAAAATACAATGAGACAGACGGATGAATCTGGTGTGTGTGATCATATAGGGATGAAACCCATTTCTTTGACATTTTCTGCTTGCTTATATATTGAAAATGTTAATAAAAAACTTATTGATAAGATTATAGAGTTAAATTTTTGTATACTGTTTTATCATCAGATTTGTACTGGGTATCAGATTATGGGTAAAATCATATCTGTTTATTACAAATGACACGGTAATTTAACTAGAAACATAGCCCTTAAGTCCTACACCAAAATGAGTTCACTATCAAATTTTATATCAAAGCCTCTTATGGAATAATTTCCATTACAGAGCTAAAAAATTACGGAGAAGAGAGCCATATGCAAAAATATTTTTGTAATATTTACAAGCTAATTAACACTGAATAAAAATGTTACTAGTGTTTTAGATCATTACATATGCCATTCAAGCCAAAAAAAAATGTTGCATTTTTTTAATTGAAGGCTTTATTCATATCCCTGTGACTCCTATATCAGCGTGCACATTGATTGGCATCATTAAATGGAATTTTTTTTTAAATTTTTAATTTTTAAAGTGGCTTGAGATTTGTTTTCGGTTAAAGGTTTCCACAATTATTGCAGGAAAAACGAAATTTGGAAATCCAATAATTTTTCCCGCAACCGTTACTGCGCACCTCTAATAAAAAAATTAAAGAATATTTCGCATTTTAAGTTTCAACAACATTGTCGTGACAGAAAAGAATAAGTTTTATTTTGTGTCACACTTTTGCGTGATGTTTCCCATTGATAGATCTATGAAATGCATTTCGTGTTAATATTTTAATTATAAAACAACTCTGCCGAAAAAACACGACATTTGTCAGTTTGTTTTCTTTTCTTTCTTTTCCCCCTTCGTTCCGCATCATGCTGCTCCTTTTTTTTTTTTTTTTTTTTTTTTTTCCCGCGTCACTTCTTTTCTCAACAGGTAAGAAGAAGAACTGCTTGAATACCTCAACGGTTTCTCCCTTATCGTAGTCAGAATGGCCGAGCGGTCTAAGGCGCCAGATTTAAGCTCTGGTTCTCGAAAGAGAGCGTGGGTTCGAACCCCACTTCTGACAACGTTACATTTTGCTTTCATATTTCATTGTATTTCCTAGATTTCTTTGTGCATTACATTAAAGGATTATGTTCAGATTTCACTAAAGCGGACACGTCAGTGTATTACTCATTAAAACTATCTTCAAAGATAGGAAAAATTATATTTACCTAATGATCTTTTTTTTTACCCCTAAAGAAATTTAGTGTTTATTTACTGAATTCATAAATAGGGGAAAAAATTATTATACTTTATAATTAATTTAATACGTCAAGGTATTGAAGCTCTGCTGGGACAGGTCCTGTTGTCTTAAATCATAGCTGGATGACTAGAGTTTTGGCTGCTAAATTTTCCATCGCAAATTTAGCCATTTTTCCACTCAACTCGTTGTAAGTTTAAAAAAAAGTGATTCGGAAAATTATTTACTTATAACATTTTATATTTAGATATTTTTGTATAGGAATTTGAACTTTTCTAATATTTAATATTTCTAAATAATTAATTCAAAAGACAATTGGCCTAAACATATTCATGAGTAATAATAACATTTTAGATACAAATTTAAAGTATTATTGATAAAAAAAAATTGGAAAAATGGTCGTTAATTTGCAATTTAGTTTTATTTATTTATTTGTTTGTTTATTTATTTGAAATGATATTTATCACATGCAGAAAATTTTAATACGAAAGACATAAGAAATAATTCTTATTGTTGGATGGTAGTAAATACTATCCAGCAAGAAAATACGTTTACTCATCGGCAAATGGATAACCGCTATGGAAATGGATGACCGTAAACTGTTATTTCACAGAAATAGCTTTTATATTATCTTAACATTCAAAAATTTACTTTATCAATGTTTTCAGTTTTATTTCTGTACAATTTTTATTTTTATTTTTAATAAAGATTTAAATACAATACATAATTTGTAACTATGATCGACTGACAAGTTGAAGTAACGTTTTACTAACTTATGCTACTTACAAAACAAAGCTTTACTAGTAATCATTTAAGGAGACGGTGGATTCTATTAGACACATTTATCCGCATTATTCACTTAGGGTTATGAAATTATTTATGCAGATGTATTGAAATATAAATACGTCAAATTTCTTTAAAAACATTTTTAAACGAAACATATTATTTAAAAAAATTTTAAAGATGTATAGTTTTTTTAAAATACAAAATTTTCCAGGCTACTTAATTTTTAATTTTTTCTGTTATTTTTTTTTCTTATTACCCAATGTAAATTTATTTGGAACACAACTATACCTGATTTTTTAATTCCAAATGAATGCTAATTATCTAGAAATATTTTTATGCATATTTACTGAATTTTCATAGGAATTTTATGTCTTTCTGAACTAAAATTAACTTTTAACAAGCTAAAAAAAAGTCAACATAAAATGCATGCCCCATTTTCTTTTTATGTGTGACCGAAATATCTATCATTAATTTCATTTAATTTCTTCAAAAATTAAGACATCTGGAACATTTCAGAGATATCTTATTCTAATTACAATAATCATTTTGTGAAAAGTCATTAAGATGTACTTTTTTCCCTCTTAACCCTTCAAATAATTTATTTTATTGCACATTACATTTTATAACACTAATTTAGTTGAATCTAAACATATACACTGCATAAAACAATTAAAGGATATTGTCTTGTATAAAATAGAGTTTAAATTGGAATTAACAAAAATGGAGTTATTCCTTGTTAGTTTAAGAAGATATCATATTACAACACAAAAATATTTTGGATAACATTTGAAAATTCAATATATATATAGAATGATACCCATATATATATATATATATATATGTATATGTATATATATATGGGTATCATATATAAAAAATCATTGTTTACTTTTGCATTACTAAATCATTGTTTATTTTTAAAAAATCATTGTTTTATCTTATCCATAATTGCCACGTAACTACAAAAAAAAAAATCATTTAAACTTAGACTTAATAAAAAATCTTAATATGCAAGGAAAAAAAGTCAAATTTTAATAATTTGGTTGTCAGCTAAAGAAGAATGACACACGATAAATTCACTGCGATAACAATGAAAACAATTTTTATTTACTTTTAAAAATTATTTTTAAAATGTTGCTAATATATTGTTATATATAATATATTGTTATCGCAGTGAATTTATCGTGTGTCTTTCTTCTTTAGCTGACAACCAAATTATTAAAATTTGACTTTTTTTCCTTGCATATTAAGATTTTTTTATTAAGTCTAAGTTTAAATGATTTTTTTTGTAGTTATGTGGCAATTATGGATAAGATAAAACAATGATTTTTTAAAACTAAACAATGATTTAGTAATGCAAAAGTAAACAATGATTTTTTATACGTCGGATATTTTTAAGTTTTATTGCTCTTTTCTGCAATATAATTGGATGTGCAAAAACATATTGTCGTCTTGTCATTTTTGAGTTCATATCGCACTAATGCTTTCACCGAAACGGTAAATAAAAATTCTTCTAAAATCACGAAACTTATTCCAATTTTTTCACAAAAAAAAAAAAAAATGATGACGAATGATTTCACATATTATCTTCGTTTTATGAGCATGCTTCAATTTAGCAAAGAAAGTTGATTTTTCACTTTTTAAGATTAAAAGTCACATTTTAGGAGCGACAACGAATAGAGAGAATTAGAAAGAGCATACCGCAACGAACAGTACAAGTTGCATATCTACCAAAATTTAAAAATGCATAAAATAACTTTCCTAGTTTGGCGGCATCTGCAGTCTAAACGAATGAACGAAATGAAACCGCATTTCGTATACAGACTGTTGAAGGAATATGAAGAGGAATTCCGCAGAAAAAAAAATAGTACAAAAAGTTGCCGATAGGGGAAACGCTGTCACTGTTAGAACACAGTTATGAATGAATTTATGAAACTCACAGAGAATAATTTTTTATTCATCAACATTTGGGTCCCCTGGACGCAGTGCAACATTTTCAATTTGCTGGCCTTCCCTGTCTACAACATACTGCATACGATGTATGACGTTCTCTAATTGTCTCTCAATTATGAGTTCCGATGTTCACAACAGCCCATCCTATGTTCCGTTTCAAGATATGCAGGTTTTTAACTTCTTCTGCGTATATTACAGATTTCAGGTAACCATACATTAATAGTTCATTACTTGCCTATATTAAGCACATATCAATACGAATAATAATCAAGAACACATCAACAGTCAAGAACGAACTGCCAGCATGTCATCGCCTCTTCCCTTTTTACAAAGAATGCATGACGCGCGCACACACACACTACTAATCTATACTTATAATAAAGCTCAATGTGTGTGTGTGTGTGTGTGTGTTGGCGCTCTACAGACCAGACCATTCAACCTACAGCTACCAAATTTGGCACGTGTATACCTTGGAGGCCGGGAATGTGCACCTGGAGGTTATTTTTTCGAATTTTTAACTAGAATTTTATTTATTTAAAAATTAAGCGAAATTTTGGCGTGTTTCTGCTATAACTTCCGAAAATATTACAGCAAAAAAAAAGATTTTTACATGAAGTTAAAGATCAAAAATTTTTCTTTTAAATGATACCAATGTTTTAACATTAAAATTAGATTTCTATTTTTAATGAATTTTGAAATAAATATTTTAACTTTATTTTTCAATAATTTTTTTCGTACAAAATAAAAATAAAATTTAAGCTGCACGAGCACGTTTCGCATTCATGAGAAAAAATTAGATTTTTTCAAAGTGTTGCTATCACATTGATTAAAGCTCCAATTAAAAATAAATTAAATCTTTATGGATATGAAATCTGCAAAAATATAATTTTCGGCACGTGTCTGTAGGAAAGGAAACAAATATAAAAGATTATTTTTTCTAAAAAATAAATTCAAGAAAAATTATTTTATGATCTTTTACACTCTCTATATTATTAATCCAATAAATCAGTTTTATTTTAAGGCAAGTTTTGTTTAATATGAACAGGATATCCATTCAAATCAGGGCCACACAGCTGATTTGTAAACCTTTAGTAAGTCACAGATCTGCTAAAATGGTCTAAATGGAAAATGATTATATTTTATGTAACTTGATTTAATAAATGCTCTGATAAATAACGAATTTTTGATTTTACATTAAGCTTCTACTGTGTAAATTACGAATAACAAAATCTTCTTGAAACACTAATATTTTAAATAAAAAGAGTTAATTTCCAATCTACTAAATCAATCACTTAAACTGACTGACTTATGAAAATTTGAATATCACTATTCAATAAAAAAAGAATAATTTTAGATTTTCCGTCAATCGCTTCAAAGAAAATACGCCAATCATCGCGCAGGTTTCTCAAGATTAATTGGCCTAAGATTATAAAAATGTTGAGTTTTTCTAAATTTTTAACATTCAAAACTTCATAAATAAGTCTTAGTGGATCGTGGAAAACAGAAACATTCATTCATTTATTTAAAATTTGGTGTGTCCAGAATATTTCTCAGAATATGATACCTTACTGCATTAAATTTAGATTTCATAATTTTTGAAATATATTTATAGGCCAAAACAAAATATTATTATTGATTTCATTTCAATCCTTTTGAAAGCAAAACTAAAAACCAAATTTTATGCTGAATCTGAGAAATTTTTGTTGATTTATTGTTTTAGATATTACATAAATTATGAAAAATATTTTGTAGTTCACATAAGACTTAAATACCGAGCGATTCTGTTTGCAATACTCATATTCAATAATAATAATAATAAATAAATAACAATAAAGATGATAAATAAAATAAAACGCTTGGTTTTATTTAAAAATATCTTTATATTAATTGCAATTTCATCATTTCCACTTTAAATCAAAGTTGAAGTTTTACCGGAAATGGCAACAAATTAGCAAAATATATATAGTAAATTGAAAGAAACGATCTAAACAACAGTATAAGTTTGGTATGACTATCAAAATTTGAAGATTAAAAATGTTTTGTTTGAGAATCTATTAAGAGACCAGTTACTTAAAATATTTAATTGAAAATTGTAGTGAGCGGTAATATTGGCGAACCGGCTGGTCGCCAAAGGCGGCTAGTTTTACATAATCCATCTCGATATGCAAATTTCCTCACTTGTACGGGACACCAGCATCAATATTTCTCCTACCGGCAACTTTTGCTGTTAATTCTTTTTTCTGAGGAATTCATATTTCCGTGCCTTCCAGAGTCTGTGTATGAAATGTGGTTTCAATTCGTTCATTCGTTTGCGCTGCAGATGCCGCCAAACAGGGAAAGTTATTTTATGGCCACTTGTACTTTTCTGAGGAAGACCATTAGAAATAATACAATGTAGAAAACATTGAATTAACGCAATTGGTTGTGAAAGACGGCTGGTTAAATAATGAAACCGAAACCTCGAAATTCTCTTTGATTTGCAATTTCAGGAGAACTAGGTTAATGAGCGGGTGAATATCACTGCGCAAAGATTGATATTAGCTTCAACCCTTTCATTAACGGCAAGAGTCGTTCGGTCCCAGATTTTTAATTATCAGGTCATCGTATTCCTGTTTGATCAGTATGAATAAGGCGAGGACGAAAGATCTATGATTTTGATATGATGCACTAATGCACAGGCTGTGAATATTCACCGCAAATTTGGAAAGAAGACAAAATACCTCCGCTGAATGAGCTGTAAAGAGTCGATTTCTCACTTTCTTAATAAATGGGAGTCAATGTTGTCGTAGGCAATGAATAGTTTTCTTGACTCTAAAGGGATTTTAAAGTTGCATGCGCTAATATATAAAGCATGTTATCGAAATTTTATTGATTTGAAATCTAGTTTTCCTTGAAATGTGACCGTATGAACGAAATTCTTTTTTAAAATATGCCTTTTAGTAAATGAATACGATAAATAAAAAAAATGCAATGATCTAGAATGACTGAGATACGATTCAAAGTATACATCTAAGTTGTTGTCTGTGACAGATCCTCTTTCAAATAATTATTTAATTTTTAGCTTCGAGATATCCAATATATTTTAGCTAATATCTAAAAAGGGAAAAAAATAACATCATTTTCAAGTGGCAAAGAAGAAAAAAAAAAAAAAAGGAATATATATATATATATATATATATATATATATATATATAATTATCAAATGTGCAGAAGAGCATTTTACTCATCTCCCCCCATATACTTTTTTCATTTAGTTTACTTTTGAAGATACTTTTAGGCCATATTCCTAGGTAACGGATTTTTGTGTCATCTAAAATTTTAAATATCACCGACACCCGTTTGATTGCACCACCCTTTTCTTTAATGATTTTCTCAATTTTTGCTGTGTTTAAAATTGTCATTTGAAGAAATAGTATCATGTAAAGTCAACAACTCGCTGATGTCTGAAAATTTCGAGGTTCAATCTGTTGAGGAGCGCGATCCTCTTCATCTATATTTCGCTTACAAAAAAGTTAAAAAGTCAAAAAAAAAATCTTACGACACGAAATCTATGGCATTAAACTTGCCTGAAAAATGAGAACAGTAAACGGGCACTGAAGGGACCTCCGAGCGTACCATTGGCGAACCACAAAAAGAGCAAAATAATTCATTCGGTAATTATTATTGTATGAATAGCGTATCCATCATCTGTCCACAACAGACGCACTTTTCCAAGCACACCTGACGCAGTTGCAAAATGTTGTTACATAATAGTTGGGCAACTTCCCGTGCCTTCTTCCAGGAAACGAATGGCAGCAATCGATACGAACTGTGAATCAAGATGTGACGCCTCTCGAAGGGCTCGCGGATTGACAGAGAAAGAATGCAGAGATTTATTCTAGGCTTGAGATCTCAAAGATTCGTCGGGAAAAAAAAAAAAGAATTGACAATTTTTTTGCATTTACGAGGACAAATTCGAGAAACTGAGTCATTAGACCTTCGCAGAGGAGCGAATTCAGTGGATAATGTGCAATAGGGTCGGGAAAGGGTATAAATGAACAAGAAAATAGCTTTGAAACAATTTTTACTAAAAATAAGGCTCTTACACAAACACGATTTAATAAACAGTAGATTTTAGTAAATACTTCTTGTTGTTCTTATACTTTTTAACAACAAGAACATCTTTTTGTTGTTGTTGTTAAACCCCTTTTTTCATGTTTGGTTGAACTTTTTGACAATAATTTGTATAAAGCGACATATTTGATTCTTTCAAAAGGAAAACTATGGATTTTCGAAAATGTGTTGAACATTACTCTATTTCACGTAACACTTGATTGTACTTTTTTTTAAACATAACATCAGAGTAATGAATACGTTTGTAACTTGAATGTCGATGACAAAAAGACTAAAGATATCTCAAAAGTCGGACAGATATTTATTAAAAATTGAACCGATCTTTCGTTTTCGTCGGGTTTGAATCATGAACCAATATAGAAAAATATCGGTTCAATTCAGATTTTTCTCGTCCACATTTTAGTTGCCCTAAGAAAACCAATCTATTGTCTCGAAGACTGTTTCTGCTCACATTTCTTTGGAAAAGCGTCTTATAACAACATTTTTCTCCAACATCAGAATAACTGTCAGACAAAGCTCGGATTCGGAAGACGTGTTTCAAATAAGCTCGCATTTAGATTATAGTAATTAGGATTTCGTATATTTTGTTGTGACTCCAATCATTGCAACGTTTTAGAAAAATAAATTTATTTTCAATTTAACTAAAGAAATTAAACATTTGATTTTACTACGAGCTCCACGGAGGCATCGCCCGAGAGCATTCCGAAGAGAAAGAGAGAGAATATCTTTTTTAGAAGCATACCCGGATAATGAGCGGCGTGTCAATTACGTCACACACAGCCTCGACGGAGCCTGTAGTTACAGATATGATTTATGATAGGTATATATGATTTATGATAGGTATATATGATTTATGATAGGCATTCACTAAAAGATGTAGAGCAGGGATGGACATTAAGTCGATAACGATCGACCACTGTACCACCAAGACATTTTAAGGTGAACGCCTTTACTCAGACCTAAGATAGTAAAAGAAACCAATTGTTACATCCATGTGTTGTCCATTTGGCAATGTTGATGTGGAAGAAGTAACTGAAAATATAAATTGTATATTCTCTTTATCTCTTAAGGAAAACAAAGTTCTTCGCTTTCAAAATGGCACAATTTTAAAAGCACCTAGTTCAGAAACTAAGAATAACTTTTGGTATTTAATGGAAGAAGTAAAGTATCTTGATTTTAAAAAGAGTTGCATATCATTTAACATCGTTCTTTGATTGTACCTACTTGTGTGAATCTGCATTTTCAGTGATGAATACAGTTAATACGACATATCGTTCCCGTCTGACTTAGAATTCAGTGCAAGATTGGCAGTTAGTAATCATATGCCGAGATATTCAAGACTGGTTGACAGTATGTGGACTAAGTCTTCTACTTACTATAACTTCTAGAACTAATTTTAGGTGAAAATGATTATTTTCTAATGTATTTTGAATCGTTTGATATTAAATGCATCATTTTATATTATTATATTTGTGGTTATTATTATTATGATTGTATCTTGTTATTATTATTACGCTTATAGTTATGTAGGTAAGTACATATACCGTATTTATTATTAAATTGTAATAAATATTGTAGATCCTGTTTTTTATAGCTCACCACACCTACGCCACTGGGTGGACCGCAACAACTTGAAAAAATTGGAACTAGCCCGTACCTTGGAAAAGTTTGCCCACCCCTGATGTAGAGCAATGTAGCACATGAGTATAATCCAGCTCAATTCTTTTTCTTCCCCCCTCCCTCCTCCATCACGAAGCTTTCTTATTGATTGCAAATAACGACATACTCGTGGGAAAATTAATATGAAATAAAAAAGAAGTAAAGTAAGTTTATTTTGTTTTTTACAGTATATGAAAAATTAGAAGCGGGAACTGTCTCCACAAAACTTTCTGATAAAAGTGCTTCCTATCTCTCCATCCCCTCATAAAATTGTGGACGTTGGGCAAGACCAAGAACGTCATAAGGTGATCAGTATTCTACCCTACATGAGACTTGTGTGCTTCGTAAAATAATAAAGAAATTTCGGTATTTGTATGTTATTAATCGAATCAAATTGGCGAACAAAAGAGCCTCAATTCACGCGCATTCTTCGGCGATGTATTATTGGGATAAGATGAGTACACAAGTACCAGAAAATCGAATATATATTTTGAGTATATATTCAGATCTATCAAATCCAAATTTTCTTTTATTCCTCTCCCCTCATCTACTGAAGTCAGCATTTTCTGCATCATTACAACTAGTGTCACAAGATAACGTAACAAAGTTTATTTATTTAAATCATTGCATTTTTGAGTTATATGCATGCGTTTGTGGTGACACTTTATAAGCCAGATAACAGTTACGAGACATGAGAAATTTCTTTTGCCTTGTGGTCATGTTACGCGGCTACGAACCAGAAGGTTGCGAGTTCGATCCTCGCCTATCGCCAATTACAATATTGGTGACCCGATGACGAAAATACGCAAACTTCATACAACTGTTGTGGCGCCCTCTACCAGAAATAAATAAATGGAAAAAGCTGATAAAAAAAGCAAACAATAAATAAATTTAAAAAAAAAGGCTGATAAATAATCAGAAAAAAAATGAAGCTGATAAATAATCAGCCAATAAATAAATAAAGCTGATAAATAATCAGCCAATAAATAAATAAATAAAGCTGATAAATAATCAGTCAATAAAAAAAATGGATAAGGCGCAACAGACAATATATCACCACTAATAACAGCAAAAACAGGACAAAATATCGTTCGTCTCACCTTTGACGCACTGGAGGGGGAGTAATGTGGTGACACTTTATAAACCAGATTACAGCTACGAGACATGAGAATTTTTTTTTGTCTTGTGGTCATGTTACTCGGCTACGAACCAGAAGGTTGCGAGTTCGATCCTCGCTTATAACCAATAGCAACACGTTTATATGCATGCGAAGGTACAGGTCGAAAGAATGGGCAACATTCCGACAGATTCGGTTTTAAATTTAGCATACATTTGCATTTTCGGTGCTAAAATTGTGTACCCATTTCCCCAAGTTTACACATTTTTGAATCGTTGCGTTTACACGCATTCAAAAATACGGACTCGGAGAGAGTCGAGCACTTGGCGAAGTTGACTCCAAAGTTGGCCCAATTCTACTTTATTGATGCTAAATCTATGCATCAACCAGATCATTAGGTTTTGTCTACTGCATTCACTTGCACTCGGCCGAACAGAAAACTTCCTCTAAATGAATTTCGTTCAAAATTTGATAGAAATCTACAAATCTGACGTGAACACGATTTACCAAATTTCATTTGTTTAGCTAAAAACCGCTTTTGATTTATCGCGCTCACAAACAGACAGCCTGACGAGAGCACATACGGACATAATTCCAAAATGTATTTTTCGAACTCCGGAAGTTCCGAAACGCGGAAATTCGCACAAATATCGTATTCAAATTTTTCGACGTTTACAAGATGTTCTCTTTGCATATTTCGTATACGAGAAAGTACAAAATACAGCTACTGCATAATATAACCGAGATTTCTTTTCGGATTCATGGCAGTTCATGTATTTCGAAATAAAAAAAAAATCTTATTCTCAATGATTATATCATATTGAAAACAGAGCTACGATAGCCTGGTGGTAAAGTCTCCGCTTCGAAACTGGAGAGCTTCAGACGCGATTTCACCTTAGAACCGTAGAGTAAGTGGGCCAAACGTCCTCCCATTGGTGTGGTATGAAAACTCGGATAAGGGAGTGCCAGCTCAGGTGTCGTCCTCGTCATCTGACGGCGGTTCAAAATGACGATGTCCATCCCAAAATAGCTCTAATGTTTCTTTAAAAACGGGTCGTTAATATAACCAAACTGAACATTCGAAGTTTTATTGTCTGTAGTTTTTGTTAATCGGCATTTCGATATAACAGCGCCAATATGAAAAAGATGAAGTGCTTACTATATTCAGAATGGTGATTGTTTTTTGTTCTAATTTTTAATTTACGGCATTTCGTGTTTTCACTTACATTATTTCGATTTGAAACCATTTTTTTTTTCGGTGAAGGCACTAGAAGGATTAAAATGCCTGCGCCAGTGAGATGTGTGAGGTTTGAATCGGCACAATTAAGCCATTCGGTTGATATCATTGCATCCACCTTTTATTGGCCTCGACTCTCCTGACCGTATTACGAGAGCGGAGGGTTCACTTTCGCAATTAACGGCTTTCACCTCCGAGTTTTATTCCGTTGGCGTTGTCGGAAAGTGTGTTTATGGGAGGGAGTTTCCTTTGATTCCTTCTTATTTTTGGCCCATTTTCGCGACAGGTGAAAGTGAGTGGCCCTGACCTTAAGATGTGGAGGTACATCGCTGTATCAGAAGAGATGGAAATGACTAGAAGACGTCGCAATGACTCTCAGAAAAAACTGGATAGATGAGAAAGTTGCAGTTATTATCCCAGATAAGAAATCGAAAATACAGGATTTACGCGCTAAAGAACTGCTATTTAATATTCATTAAAATGATAGTTTTGAGTTTGTTTGTTGGTAATTAAATTTAACCCTTTATAGTTCTCTGGTATATATTCTTACCACCTGCAAAAGATTTTTTAGAAGGGCTGAAAAAAGTATTTGAAAATGATAAATAAAGGTAATCAAATACTTAAAATTCGATTATACTACTTTAATAGCTCTGAAAAGTCTCTTTAGCATTTCTTGATGCACTTTGAGAATAAATATCATTTATATTCAAAAGTGGTAAATATGTTTACCACTACCCGTTCACGATGTAAGAGTTTTCGTAGAGACATAAAGTTCCAACATTTTTCATTAAATTTTAATTCCCGAAAAAAGATTTCAGATGTCAAACATTACTGTGTTGTGTTCCTTATGTCCAAGATATTCTTGTATTTAATTATCATTATTTATAAATGAATTTAAATTCAACATTCATATTGAAAAATGAGCAAAAACTGTTGATGCAGTTGGAATTTCTTGAAATTTTAAATATTCCTATTAAGGATTTTATGGATATTTTGACTTCATTTTTGATATATTGATTATTTGATACTGTAGTTTATGATATTTTAGTTGATTTCTAATAGCAAAACGTGGCTAAGATATTATTAATAAAATTGCATCAGATTGCAACAGTTTTACAGCAATCCGCCCAGCCAGCCTATAAACGCAAAATGGGCTTCAAACTTTAATATAAGACATCACAAAATTTGAATTCCGTGATTTCTAACTAAAAAAACTGTATAAAGTTGTTTTAAATTACCTACAATACTTAATAATGAACATTCGATGATATTTTTACCCTTAACGCTCAGTGGTAACTATGCTTACCACTTTCAAATTTCCCTGAATGATCTCTGGTAAATATATTTAACACCCCTTATTTCATAAATTAAATGACAAAACAAAGAACTTTTGATGTTTTAGTATTTACACCATCAGTTTATCATGATATAACCCTAAACGATTTTATTTGTCAATGTCCCGGAATTACGCTTTAAAAATGTTCAGGCTTTTGTCATTTACACTGAAAATGAAGGTACATTTTAGTCTACCTCCACTCATTCATGGTTGAGCAACAAAAGATTTTTCTGTGGAGTTTCAACAGTGAAAAGGGAAACTCCTTCATTCCATTTGTTCAGGTGGTGTCATTCGCGACTTCACTTTTCATCTTGTGGCTAGGCACACAGTGCAATCTTTGCACAAACTTTACGAAGGTCAAGAAATTTCTTGTGTAAATGGCAATGCATTCTTTTTCTTTGTTAAGAAGTTGGGTTTTGCAAAGCTTAACAGAAGCCTTTATTTAAAATGCCCAAATAAGCTGAATGGGAAAAAAAAATTCTAAAACATGAGGCATTAAAATTTAAACTCAAGGAAATTAATTTCAAGAAAAGGGGAGATCAAATTTTCATACTTCATTTTAATGATTTAATGATTCTGTGTTTTTTCCCACTAGTAGATTTCATAAATTCTGATTTCCTTATTTTTTTTTAATGAATTCCCATTTCAAATATATGAAATAGAAGCGCAAAATATTTAAAGCAGCAATAAAATGTAAATTATAAAATGAGACCAGTAAATTCATTTCGCAAAAATCCTCATTTTTCGGTATATCAAAATATTAATAATATTAACAAACAAAGAAAAAAAAACATTCTGTTTTAACCATTACTGGATTAAAGAATCTGCAATCTTAATTACCAGCCGCTTTACCATGATTAATTTTAACGGCTTTATTATAAATATAAAAATACTCATATAACGACTTTGTATGAGTATTTTTGAAATGATATGATATTTATATTACAATGCAATATCGATGTCTGTCTAGCTACGGGCCCTAATAATATTTTTACTCTATACAAATTTAAAATTATAAGCAAATAAAATTATATTCAAAACGGGAAAAAATATCTATAATAAAATTTAAGCAATCTTGAGTCTTACCACCCCTTAGATTAACCCATTGGATCAGACAGCAGTGCTGTTATTCTTATAAAAATATTATATATAAAAATATGACCACCATAAAATCTGTGCTTTCTCTTGTGGTGTATGCATTCTCCTTAATATCCGCTCGAATAATACATCACATACAAAAGTACTACATAGAACAAACACATCAAAAGTAAACATAACATTTCAATAGTTGCCAAAAACAAAAGAGAGAAAAATGCATTTAATAAGCAGACGATATTTAGAAAAGTACAGATATTTAGACTGGAAAATGAAATTATCTGAAATTAAAAACACGCGCAGACAATATTTACAAAAGTAAAAATGTTCAAACCTGAAAAGGAAAATATATGAGTTATTCCATCAATAAATGCCATAGGTTTGTTGATATCTTCATTATTTTATGAGTCATTAAATATCAAAATGGGTCCGGGACTGAATAAACACCCTGTATAGAGAGTGTAAAAGATCATAAAATAATTTTTCGTGAATTTATTTTTTAGAAAAAATAATATTTCATATTTGTTTCATTTCCTACAGACACGTGCGGAAAATTATATTTTTGCAGATTTCATTTCCAAAAAGATTTAATTTATTTAATCTCATATTTTAGCTAGTATCTTAGAGGAGTTTCGTTCACAAAGCAGAAAAAGGATTTAATGACAATAAGTTCATTAAGAATTTGTTGATTCTTTTCAAGGCTCATTATAAGCTTGCACAGGAGTCAAATATTTTTATGAATGAATCGTTAAATAATTTAAAAAGAAAAGAATTTGCATATTGGCCATCCCCTGCCCCTCTCCAGAAATCGAAAATCATGTGATTAAAACGGAATCAGTTACATTTAAAGAAGGCATCAAATTTTCTTTTTAAGATACATGACCGAATTTCGATAGTAAAAAGAAGTTTTGATGTTTTGCTATGAATGCTGTTGGAATTTGATCACAAAATGCTTGCTTTGTTTCACTGACTCATGCCTTCCAATCAGACCACTGGTAGCCCGACAAGCAGGATGCCCTGATCTCTGCATAATGACAAATCCAAGCACAAAATCAAAAGGAATCTGCATTTAGAAAGGAATGACTTTAAAACGATATCGAATAATGTAGTATCAACACGAACACACACTGCATTTCAAAAATTGTGTTCGATGCCAACGAATGTCATTTCATTACATATTCAAAAATTGTTTCCAGGACAATAATTTTGTGAGTATAGGAATGCAAATGGGGACGGAAGTGACAGCACTTTTGCTATACAATTAACATCGCTACTTAATTACTTAATATACTAAACAATTCCACTAATAGCTTCGTAATGTATGTCCTACCTCGTTATATAACAAAAATTCAATTGATCGCTCTTTTACAATTGTTCTTATCCCTTAATTCAAATAATAAAAATCTCACCCTTTAAATTTCAGAGATAAAAACAGCAAACAGCTTTACTTTAACTTCTAGTTCACGTATATCTTAGATCTTTCTCACACCTCTCAAAATCAGCTTGGGCTGTGGTGGTGTGGTAAGGTCTCGACTTCGAAGCCGGAGGGTTTCTGGTTCGAGACCCGATTCCTCCGAACTGTCACGTATAAGCAGGTCTAGTGCACATTTAATCCGTCAGGACCCAACGTCCTTCCGCTGGTATGGCATGGAGTTTGGAGAGGGAGTGCCAACTCAGATGTCGTCCTCGCCATCTGGCCGCGATTGAAAAGGACGAGGACCGTCCCAAAATAGCCCTCGTGTTGCTTTGAAATAGGACTTTAATATAACTCAATTCAACTCAACTCACTGCCACTTTCTATCTTCGTTCTCTCAACAGAGAACACACACTCTCGGTAATGACCCTGAACAGATAAAAAAAAATCTACTGCTACATCATAAGTAAGCCCACTATTCAAAATGGTAGATGTTTTTCTTGTATATAAGTGAAAGCGTCTTGCGCAGCTTCGTTGTGGAATAGACAGAAAATGAGCATACATTTCGAAAAAGGCATTTTTCCAGGTGAGGGATCGAATCTAAAATAGGATTCATATCTACAACTTTGTTAGAATAGTAGGTCAAATGACTTTTGTCTACCTCGTCTCAGGTCATGTTCACATTCACCAGCGCAGAATGTCGTCTCTTCCTCCAGTGTTTGTCACTTTCACAGTGACTATAGGTTTGGATGGTGTATGAAATTTTTACAAAAATACGAAAAGGCAGATATCACAGCCAAAATATTTTTCGTTTGTTTATTTTCGTACTCAGAGATGAGTGGCGGGTTTCGATATGTTACATGCTTGGCAGTAAGCATCACGAGGCCCTCTTTTTGGGCCCACATTTTATTCATTTGTATTTTTGACAAATTTATTTATTTGACTACTAAGCTCCTATTTTCAACCCATCTGAATGCAGGGCCCTCTTCAGCTCAGAGCACCCAGAAGCTTCCGGTAATCTTGGAAAGACTCGCGAACAAACGGAAGTGGCAGCGGATCTGCACCAAAAAGAATTTGCTCCTTCAAAGTAAAGAGGAAGGGATCTCCTCAAAACTTTCCAGTGCACTCTCTGATAAGCACGCCACCCCTGTTCCTGAATACAATAAATACTATTCCTAATACCCTCGCTGTCCCTAAAAAAAAAAATGTGGACCGCGGGTAACGCAGAAAACGCCTTGCGTGCCTTGGCATACAGGATGAATACGAAATATCAATCCTTGGCGAGAATGTGTATTATTGGCGAATCTATGGTGTGATTCTTAACGATGGCGATGCATCCCTGCTAGAGTTTCTGAAAGTCGAATCTGTGTTTTAGACACGTTTTTTCATACATTGAAAAAACCGAAATGTGACGCAGAGCTACAGTGGCGGTCACAAAATTATATATCCCATTGTATGCATTTAAATCAGTACGTTTTTGAGTCACCTTTTTTGACAGGCTTCTCAAAGCACGCGCCGATAGATGGTCAGCCGTTTGTTGGATTGGACTCAAAATGGGATAGGCATCTACGACGTAGAAGTTAAATCTATATACCGAATGTTATCTATCTAGGTCTCTTACTTTTATAATGATCGTGTTCACTTATATTCGGACAGCCCGGCAGAGTGACTCCACCTGAATAGAGTTGGATCAAAATGTGGCAGAAATCTAGAAATGTGGTGTCAAGACCGTATATCAAACATCACCCATCTCATTCAAAGCATTTTTGTGTTATCTATATCACAGGTGCATATAAAGCCGAAAACGTGTGTTCCGATCTCAGAAAGGCCTATCTTCGGAGATACATTAAAATCTCGAGTTCGAATTTTCTTTCGGCGATGACACTATTTTCTGTGCACTTCGTATACGAGAAAGGAAAAATAGGCTCATCCTTCGATGCCGTTTAGCATGTGCTATAGTCTGTGTATTTTCTGTAGGCGGTTCGAGGTCACATTTTCTACCGCGTTACTGGTACCAGACAATCAGAAATTGTGACCTTGAACGGCCTACAGAAAACACACAGACTATAAGAAAGAACTGTTGATTTTTAGAAACAAGCTTGCACAAAACGAATCAGTTGAACATATGCATTCAATTTTAATAAATTACTTTGCTTTACCATTATGATGCTCATTTAAAATTTCAAAAAGATTAAAAATAAAATAAGATCCTAATGCTTCTTTTGTCACAAAGATTTTTTTTTTTTTGTATATGTAAAAGTGAAAGATCACATTTTACTTTATCAGTATCTTTATTCACGTGAGAGAAAAACAGATGTATCTAAAATTCATTCATCTACCTTCCTTTTACTCTCCATTGATTTGACAGAATTCTAAATATTATTGTAACTTCTGGAAAAAGTTATATATATATAGTCTTGCATGTAAGTAGACGAAAAGAATATAAATTGGGAACTTCAGTTTATTTTTCCACAGAAGAGCATAGTTTGTGACGGGGACGACCGATGGAACGTGCCTGTTAACAACGGACACAAAAGAAAAGAGCGAGCAATTCTTCCCTTAGTGCTTTTACTACAAACTTCGTATAGGGATTTCTTTGACACATTTTGATTCAGGAAAGGCAATTTTAAATTCTTTGGAAGGGAAGACCGCGGTGTTACGGATTCTTATCTCTTCGCTTGTTGAGTGAATTCAGCAATTTTTTAGAACTAAAAAATAATTAAATAAAAAAGTCAGGTTTTGATCAGGAAGTAATAGAAAAGTTTAGAACAAAATAATATGGTCTAATTTCTTTATATGCTTTATTTTCTTTAGTGGGGATCTAAAACCAAAAAATTGGTTGGCTGTTGTACTAAGTAGCTGCTAAGTGAACGGAGAAGATATTTTCTTTACTGGAATGTGACATCGCACAGATAACTACCAAATTTATAGACATGTGCGCTAATGTCCACGTCCAGTACAAATATTAATGAAAATTTTGTATACATTTTTTGTTCGTTACTTCTAAGAACTTGCGCATTTCCCTTCCTTTCTATAAAAATATTAAATGCGTGTATTCGTGTGGAAATTATTTTGGATATAAATAAAAAAGGATTTTTAAAACAGTTGTAGAAATTGAGGAATAATTAATTGTGACCTTAAAAAGATGTTAGCAAAAGTTGGGTTGTTTCATAATTTGCGTGGAGTTATGGCAAGGAGAAACTATTCCTGATTTTTTTTCTGTCTTGGGTTAAAAAAGGCAGTGTACTAATGAAACGTGCGTAATTTTCTAGTTTTGAAGGAATCGAAGGGGCAATTCAAAAGCATGTCCAGAATGTTTACACGGCATCTGAAGGGAGGAAGGCCTGAGTGAAGCTGGCAAGGATCCCAAGGACATGACCCTATTAATTCATCGCAATTGTTCTGATTGTATTACAGAAGGCGAACAAAACGTTTTGCCCCGCTAGACATCAAGTGGCAAATTAATTTTGACTGTTTTCAAAGAGTTCAATGGCAAAAAAAAAAAAAAAACCTTTCAGAGAGACCAAATGAAATAAAGAATCAACGCAATACGAGTATCAGTCCTCATCATAGAAATTGTTCACATGCCTTTTGAAGAAGTCTGTTTGGCAACCGACAACAAAGACACCCTAAAAGATCAATATCTGACAGCGGGCCCAGTGGATTGCTGGCTATTTTAATGAAACACCAAACCTAGCAGCATCTGAATCGATGTTAAGGTGAAATATTTGAATAATTCAATACATATAGGTAAGGAAATGCATCACACTTTAAGAATTCTTTAACCTGTTCTCAAAAAACAGGAATGAAATATGTTGAAAATAATTAACTATTAAAAATAGCTAAAAAGTTTAAAATAACAAATTGAATAAACTACAGTTTTTTTTTTTTTTTTTTTTTTTTGAAATGAGAATCAGCGAGAATTTATTCTGTTATTTTTCCACTTGCATTCTTAGGGCTATTCGTACATTATGCCGACTGCTATGATTTTGAAAGAGTTTATTTTACGGCACATATTCTCACTTTGGAAGAAAATTAAATTATAAACATTAATAATAAAATAAAATAAAGATACAAGCCCGTTTTCGTTTTCTTTTAGATTTCTTCTTATGCAAGATGCCCCTCCCCCCCAAAAAAATGGCGCTTTGAAGCTTTTCATATAGATCATGCGTGTACGAAGATATTTTTACGATGGAATGTCGTAAAGGATTAAGTGCTTTGGCCAAAATATTTAGGAAAATAAATGAATGCAGGATAACGAAATACAAATACCCGCTCATATAACAGTTGCATCAGTGGCGTCCAGGGTAGAGTACGATCTTTTTTTTTTTCCGCCTCTGTCATCTGCGGCCTTCCAAGTGCCAATAGCGTTTGGGACATGGTATTATTTTTACGAGTTTTTTCCATATTCTTCTTTTTAAAAATTATATAGCTCAACTTTTTATTTCTTTGACGCCCCTAAGGCGTCCAGGGCATTTATATCCCTTTTGTCCCCCGGTTCGTACGCCACTGAATTGCATGAATAATAATACGGAAATCATGCATAACTTCGGACGACACTGCTTTTGAACTCTTCAACCACAAGAAGGATTTGTTGTCAGTACTGCGTTCTAATTTTGTTGGTAATATTTACCATTTTATCTGTCATGTTATTTACAATTTTATTAATGTAACTATACTGTTGTGATTTTGTGTTTCTTTATACTTGTGTTGTACATTTTATCTTCTGTATTCTTTTCTTATTATCTGTATTCGTCTTATTTATTCGCAGAGAGACCCTTTAGTGGTCGTTCTTTATGGTTATGATCCCGTACTTGGTAAAAATTTCTTGTTTAAGCATGTTTCACTGAACGACCCCAGTTCATCCCTTACCCCTATCAGCTCAAAAATGGCATCTTGTTCAAATTATCAAAAAAAAAAAAAATGTTAACAAAAATAAATAAATTATATGAACTGCAAAAGTTAAATATTTCTGAATCTGTGTATGCTTTTTTCCTCTCCTTGCACTCAAAATTAAAAGTTTACGAAGGTAATAAATTAATTAATAATACGAAATATATGTTTGAAAAATGCTTACTTTTTTTCCCGAAACAATATTTTTTTTCTTTCTGAAAAATGCGGGTTTTTTCCCCCCAGATCATGTCTATTTTTAAAGCTGCCTTTCTTCACTTCGTCTTTTTTAAAACACGTAATGCATTTATTTAAAAAAGTTTAGTTAAAAAAATTTTTTTTGTTTGATTTAAAGAAAAGCGGATTAAATGTAAAGCTACCAAAATTCTCCATACCTTCAGCTTTCAGATCAATCGAAATAATTTATTCGCGCATTTCTTTTAAAATATTTCTGTTTGATTACAAGATTTTTAAAAAAGAAAAAAAGTATATCGGTCCTCCATTTTTATAGATATTTTATTTCCTTTTATGTATAGTTTTTAATATATTTAAATCAACTTTCCTTTTAGGCGATAAATAATTAAATCGATCTATCAAGCGATACATGCATATGTACTTAACATTTTCGAAGTTTAACCATTCATTCGAAGACATTACTTATATGGAAGCAGCAATTTAATGAATAAGAATAAAACTGGTATAATATTAAATATTAAAGCATCGAGATCTTTTGAAGTTAACATAAAATAAAGTAAAAATCAAAGATAAAAAAAAACAAGAATAACAACCGATCTTTTCTGCATTGTTCAATAAATATTTTTCTTTTTGAAATATATCCTATTAAAAGAAAACAAAAATGGACGAAATAGACTATAAAAACTGATTTTCAAATATTTCAGTTGTTATATTTATTACGTGACACAATTACCTGCACTTCATATCTATTCAAACGCTCTTATTAGACTAATTTAAGCAAATCAATTTCACCATTGAAATGCGCGGTATAAAAGAAAATAACTCATAGTGGCATCCTCCCCCTCCTCTTTTCATTCTATTCTTCGTAAAACTACTACGAAGAATAGAAACACTCAGCGTTTTTTGCATTGTCCAAATGTCGTTTCTTTTCAAGGGAACGGCTGTCAATTACGGCTGTTATTACGGCTGTCAACTTCCATGAAACGCGCGGACGCGTTGATATTTGCTCCAAATCGCAATTCAACCGCTAGCTCGGAATGAAGATGAATTTTCCCTGCAACAATCACCTGCATCAGCACGAAAGAGGAAACATTCGAAGGCAGAGAATTCAAATTTATCCGCTTCAAGACCGATCAGGTATTTATGTTTCGTCAGATGTCGGCATTAAGTCGCACGAATCGATTTTTATCAAATTGACCCAATACTGAGATAAGAACAAATCCATACTAAAAAAATATATGTACTCTCTAAGTAGATCGTGAGGTCGCATTGGGCATTGTTTGGCATGTTCTTTTCTATTTTTATCCGAAAATGCACGAAGTTCTTTCTTCTTGTGCTGACCACGAATGTAATCGTAACAAGGTTAAGGACTGTGTGGTGGAAATGGACATTCGATAAGTTCAACTGCTATTTATAAACTTTTGAGGAAAGAGATTGAGACAGCTTTCTGTCATTTTTATCGGAGTGCATTTTATAAGTACGATTCTATAAGAAGTAAAAATAATTTTCTTACCAAAATTTTCAATGTATTCTTTTTATAAACTTTTGGCAGAAAGTTTAAGACATAATTTACCCGTTTTAATAAATGATGCAGATTTTACACCCTTTATTCACCTTATTATTGACTATTTTGTAACATTTTTCAAATGCAATGAAGCTAAATTCTTTGAAATGTAATTTAAAGTCTGGTTTTAATATCTGAGTTCTAAATTTGTTCCTGTTTATTTTTTCCTTCCTTTATTCTGCGTTCTTTTCTTATTTATATTTTTTATGGTTTTTTTTTACCCTATTAAATTTTTTCTTCATCGTCACGTAAAAGCGGTTCATGTAAAGTTAAAAAATTATATTGCTCTAGGATGTGCAAAAAAGCCTTATCGACACGCATTAATATAAATGTTCCGAAAATAAACGACATTTTTTCCCCATTAACGGTTTGTTTCTACTGTATTGTGATTTCATAATGTTGTTCATTGATGTTTTCTCAAGATAAATTATGAACCTCAACTTCCAAACGTCCGATTTTTTTTAGTATTTTTAGTATTTGTATTACATAGACATACATATGCATCGAAAAGTCTAGAATTGATTTTTTGATTCCATGGAAGTTCAAAATAATATTTAGATATTATAATAATCGGTAATGTTGGAAATTTCTAAATTTGATATCCAAATATTTATAAAATTCGAGCACACAGATTACCACCGCCTTTTCACTGAATATGACCTTCAAATCCTAATCGCATTCGATTTCCTCCACTTGCAAATGAATAAGTGCCGCACACTGGTGTTATTATTTAGTGCATATTGTATTCAGTTATTAGAAAAATTTAAGGCTTCATTTATCTTGTGGTGAATAGCATATAAGCCAATTAACAACTCTTCTCCCCGGACGATCGTTTTGGTATAATTGTTAAGTTACTGGACTGCTAACCAAAAGGTCCCAGGTTCTATCCTACGCACATCGCCTACCGCCTCAATCTAAAAAGATATTTTATTATACAGTTACGAAGAATCTAAAGAAGCAATCAAATTCACGGAACGGACAAGTCGGCAAAACGATACTGTTACGGATTTTCTTTCTCTTCCGTAGGGTTTCTTTTACAGATTTGATGGTCGATGCTGAAATAAACAGTCCTTTTGTAGAAAACAACGACGACGTTTATTTAACACAAAGACACAGGCGACGAATACAAAGACGACAACTATATACAGCCGAGACATGCACACAGCAGCACACTACAACAAATAGTAGCCCACAAGTAGTAATCGACCACAGCATACAAAGCAGCCAGACGGAATTCAGCAAGAGAGGGGTTCCTCGAAACTTCGCTCTACGGTCTCTCCAAACGGTTGAAGTTCTCGCTTTAGCTGTATCCAACTGCCGACTCACTACCACACAACTGGCAACTCCACACACAATTTAATGCTGCTTCCACAGTAGACAACAGGACTCGGCACACAACCCAGTTCAGCAATAGATCGGACTCCACACTCCGCCGTTGCTTCGCAATCCTCTCGAAGACTCGCTACTTGTCTACGACACCGATTATGATTTAATTCACGCCTCCTCGCAACTTGAGATTGCCGGCCTTTCATAGTCCCCGGGAGGTGAAGCGAGAAAGTTCTGGGCGTATCTCAGTTCGTTAAAATTTGGGATGGATCGTTAAAATTTTCGAAGTTTTCAGCATTATATATTTTGTCACCAAAGTTGCCAAATGGTCGCCAAGCTTTGGGATCAATGGCTCGGCATCCGAGCAGCAGATGATTTAGATCAGTTTTTCCGGTGATAGAACTAATCGTGCTGGGAAGCAACTTTATAGGCTTGTAACAATGTATCAAACAAAAGAGCATGTCGGCGAAAACTCAAAGCTCGGCTGAAACTTTTGATTTTTTTTAAGCAAACGAATTCCCACTATTTGATTAAATTCCATTTAAACAGAGATCAAATATTTCAAGAATGGTAAAATTTTATTTCTAAGCGGCTAGTAGTGTTTTAATTGATACTAGATAAACTGCCAATAATAACTTTTTTTTGCAAAAAAGCAACGAAATATTTTCTCGCAGAAAAAAACACTTACTTTTATAAGCAATGTAGTTTATTTTATTTTATTTAAACCGAAATGTGCTGATTCCACTGCATGAGTCATTTTAATATTCTTTAGTTTCAAGGGTTTAAAAAAACTGAATAAGAACGTCATAGTATACAAGTTCTTTTTGCTCATCAGTTATTTTCATTAGAACACGAAAAGATGGAGTATAATTTGTAATATATATATATATATATATATAAAGTTATGAGTCACTTTTTTTATCTTTCTTATTGGTCTAAGAAAAAGTTTAAAAAAATCTTTTAACTTTATGATAATGAAATACATCATCTAGAAAAAGAACAGCACGGTGAATACGATTTAAACCAGCAACAACAAACACTCCAAAATCACGGCAAGTCCGCAAGAGACCCATTTGACTTCCACAAAAGAATGAATCCACCTGATTTAATGTATAATATTTTGTGCTTCGAAACATAATGAAAAAAAAATCGAGAATGAATTGTGGGCCCTTTTTATTTTAATACAGATCAAATATTGCAACCACTAAACAGCACTTCTAATTTTTGCCATTTGAGTTTGGGGGATTATTGCATTCATATGGATCGGACTAACATATAGACAGATGGTCACTCCTTAGACGGATTTGTTCTAAAACTGAATTAATATCTATTTTTCTGATCAGAACATTATACTTCAAAATTTGCCATTTAACTCTTTGAATTTTCCTTTTATTGTGCACATCGATAGCGGGTTTTCAACGGATTTCATCGAAAATTAAATAAAATTTTACAAATAATGCTCACAAATTCACAGATGGGCAAAGATCATTCCAAAATTGTGTTCATTGTAACCCACAGAGGTTTATAACATAGAATTCGTGAAAACCTCGAGGCCGAATTATTTGACGTTTGCAATACTTTTCTTTGATATACGAGAAAGTAAAAATGATCGCAAAAATAAATAAATAAGTAAAAATCACACGATATTTTCAGTTTATAGCTGTATGCGTATTTCTAACTTAATGAAAATTAAAATCCTTCATTTCAACTAGTTTTTTATAGTATTTTTTTTCAATAATGATTTATTTTCCATAAACAGTTTATTTTCATTTTCGGAAAATAACCGGATCATAACTACGTCTAATGTTTAAGCTTCAGCAATCAATCAAAAGCAAACAGTACAATAGCAACACAAGTTTTTTTTTAAAGTTTTTCTTAGAAATGGTTGCAATAAAATCATTTACAAGCGCTTAACAACAAGAATTGTTTGAAGATGGGTGAAAAGCACGAGAAGTAGGCACTGCTATCCTTCTACGCCATAAATCAAGTCAGTAAGCAGATAAAGCATTTATTTAAAGAATACTTCAGTCAACACTTGAGAATTTCATTATCTCTCAATGAATTAAATGAAGTTACGCAAATAGTGTTTTCTGGAAAACGTGATTGATCAAAGTTTAAAGAAAAAAAATGATGCACAAATATTGATGCAGTGAAGAGCATGACCTTGGAACAGCAGTGAATGGCAAAAAATGAGCCAGACATTGTTTTCGATCACGTGCATGTTGACTTCCGATTTAAAAAAAAGAGAACAAGTCGCGTGATGAACACACGTGCATGTTTTCTATTAAAACTGATAAGCATCTAGGTTATGAAAATCGTTCTTTGAAATGATGGAACATGTTGCAGGTCGATGATATTTTTATTGCATAATTCCCCTGTCGTCTGATCGTCACATGTGCTCTTGCTCAATAAAAATAAAAATCTTGAAACATGAGCTTTGATTATATGATATAAGCACAATAAAATAGGCTTTTGTACATCAAGCAATATGTATCACTGATATAGGTCAGATTTTTTAATGGAATATGAATGCGATCAAGTCGCCTACCCTCAAGTCAAATTTGCCAGGTTTGGCTGTGTTTCTGAATTTCGTGATAATATGAAGGAAGAATATTGACATATGGTAAAAAGGTTATTAACTTAAGAAAATATAACATTGTGGTGTTTCATAGGAAATCAGCGTAAGCAATTGATTCATGTTTGCCACCATTTCATTAGATAGATTTAGGCATTCCATTCTTGGCTATTAATTGCAGTTCTGGCGTCCCTGAATTTTTTTTTCACTGCGTATCTTATTAAAATGATGGATAATTATACAAAGAAGCAAGGTAATATTTAAAAAAAAAGGGTAACATATTTAAATTTGGAAAACTGTAGAAAAAAATGCCAAATAAAATGAAAAATAAAAAACCCTTGCATCAGAAACAACAAAGAGCAAAAAAATGTCGGAATTAATCTATGATAAGTAATAGATTTTTTCAAGCCAAAAAAACCCAACAAATTCTACAAACGCATGCTCAGTAAGGAAAAAATATAATACAGCGACATGCTGTTGTCCCGTAGGGACAATTACTAGCCGTCGACCGAACTGAGTTTTTCAATCTTTCTACACATGCACTGCCCACTGGCCGGCTATTAAACACTTGTTTCTCAATGTTGTTTAACTGAAGGAGTTCATTGGGGCAGCAGGATGCACTATGTGCTATAGTTACTAGTCAGAACTTATTGCTACTCTTTGATCTATTTTTCTTATCGAATATATCATAGATAAAATGCAAAAAATATAAACATTATAATATAATTATTTAACCACTTCGATTATCACTCACACACATTTATGCATTTTGTCGATAGATAGATTTGAAATTCATCTACAATTGTTTTTGTCCATATTTTTTAAATTCTTTAGGAATGATAGGAATGATTAAGTGAAAACTGAAAAATTCAACAACAACAACAAAAAAAACAACTTTTGTGTGTTCTACTACTTTAAAATGTATGCAGACTGCATCACAAAAGAAAAAATATGAAATCGCACCGCACCTAATATCTCCCTCATTTTGCAGCTTTTAACAAAAGATTAAACTAATAGAGCAAACATCTTGGCAAAATGGTTGTCGACCAGAACATTGCCTCTTTTTCGGATAAAGCCGGCCTATCGTCACCAAATAGAAATGAAAGTTCCGGAGTAAAAGCACATCAGTAAGGTCTTTTCACTTTATTTGGAAGAAAGAATGGCTCACAAACCAAACGTCTGTCTCTTGTTCAACTTACCAAAGTTTCGTTGGAACTCGAAAAACTTGTTTAAATCATAATTTATTTAAAATTTTCTTCGTGAAACATTTGCAACATCTTTGCGCAACTCAAATTTATGGTTTTTAAGGTTTATTTTACATTTGTTTAATGAATTTGGTGAGGATTTTTTTTTTAGTAAAATTTTTATAACAAAAGTTTAAAAATTTTCGAATTAGAATTTTGTAAAGAATTCCCATAATCTTATAAAATAAAACAACTCTTTTTACTAGCTGTAATATTATCAGTCAAACTTATATATATATTTTTAAGGATCAACATAAAAGTACTTTTTCATAGAATTTTGAAATAATTTTGTGCAAATAGATACATTTGATTTTCTGCAAATAAATAATTCAAATTTCGCTGAAATGCACGTGTAGTTTTCAGAAGAGAAATTCGTAGAAATAATAAAAAATAATTAAAAAAAAACAGCGTTATCGAAGTTTGGATCTTTAAAAAATTCCATTGATCAAAAAGGGTTATTTGAATATGCAGAAATAAAAAAGAAATCATCTAGTGCATTTTTTGCAAATTTAAAATACTTATTACTTAATTTTTTATTCATTTTACATTTGAAACGTTCATAAAAAGGAAATCAAAAATATTGTTTTTCCATATTTGTACAAAATGACGCAGCCATTTTCTTCACTTTTATTTGTCTTACTATCATAGAATTACATATAAATAATAAATGATTTATCATCGTAGATAATAATTTGTCAAATCAAATGAAAGAAAATATTATAAAAACCATTTTTCAATTCATCTTTAATCAAAAGAGGAAGGTTATTTTATACTTAAAAAATATTTCTGAACGACGCATACCAACGAGGAGAAAAACTGCTATTGATGCATTTATACTATTATTTATTCAGTTAACGAATCATCAATTCGTGCATGAATAGATTGTCTTTAAACGTACGCAATAATTTGTTGTTTCATAAAAAAACAATTCCAGTTCTTTGCGGTTAATATTGTTCAGAATAAGAAATATTTTAATTCAATGACTAAATTTAATTTGACGTTATCCTTGACAAATAAAATTTCAATTTGAACTTCAATTGCTGGAGTCAATTCATGTGATGTGTTAGTCATGTGACAAGCGTAACTACGCATGCCATTTAACATACAAGTAACACGTTCTAAGCACGTTATTTTTCTTCTTGTAGGATACAAAATTGATTCTAACATTAAATTGGAGTATTTAACCGGCATCGCATTTGATTGCATAATGAATGCCCGGGTTTTACTACAATTTTTTTCTTCTTGTTTCCAGATAGTTGCATGAAGGTCGTTATTAAAATACGAACATATCATAGCATTTTATACAACTACAACTATTATTTAACAATATTCGTTATTTTAATCACATTTTATAATGAAAAGGGCATAAGAATTACTCATATTATTCTAAAAACTCTTTTTTAATGCACGATATAATTTTGAAGCGCAATATTTCTGCAAAATATTTTCCTTTTAATATAATATTTATGTATTTTCCTTCTACAATTCTACTGAAAAGAATTGCGATTAATGCTGATTTAATGATAATTACTATATAAAATTTAACATTTCGCTAGAAAAATCAATTGTATTTTATTAAAATATAACGTAGCTTAAAATATTTACAAAAATGATTTTTAAAATGTACATTGAAGATTTTAATTTTAATACCCCCTTGGCCTTGTCTTTATTTTTTTCACTTGACAAATGCAAACAAAATTTAATAGCTTCAAAACGAAATAATTTATTTTAAAAGATTGAACTAATCTATCAATGAAACTTAATTATTACAAATTATTAATTTTTATTTCGATTCTTATGGAAATCAGAGAATATATATATCCTTTTTAAGAAGAAAACTTTGAAAATTTTTTTTAAATATCCGAAAAATTACAAAGACTAGTAAATTGTGTCTTTTACATGCGCAGTCGATTTATATTGAGTGAAGGAAAGAAAGAAAATATTACGACTCCAATTATTCCTCGATATAAAGGGTGACTTGGACATTAAGGCGATTCGTAAGGTCAATCAGATTCAAATGATACAGTTTGGATCGATTGGTGAACCAACAGTACCTTTACAGAACCATCATAACCCGTGATAAAGAAATTCTGTTCCACGCCCAAGAATTGATTAAGAATATCGCCAGAATACTTTAATAGGTAAGTAACGATGTCGTACATGAAAAAGGGGATAGCTCTAGAATATGACTGCTCTTGCGATAGACATAACATGCGTTACAGTTGAAAGGGTCCCACATTCAGCATTGAAATTGTTTTCTATGACGGTAATCTTAAGAGAGCAAGTAATTATAAAAAGAAAAGAAAAAAATGGGCGTTTTACTAGACCTAAATCTAACAAATGTTTTTTAATTCTTTTTTATTTCGATTTTTTACATAACAAAGAAAAAATAATTTTATTTCAAAGAATTTTATAATTGTTTACTATTGAATTTTTATTTTTAAATAAAGATTTGAATAACACGTGTAGATGATTTCTGACTATTTACAATTCATTAAATTTCTAATTTTAGAAGGTTCTCCTTGTAACTAATTAAGAGTTATCTTATTTATTTAGTTTTGCGTGATATTTCATTATTCAAAGCAACCAAATTCCATTATCTTATATGTTTACATTCGTATGAAAAGAAAAAAAATTGCACAATTTAAGTATTAAGCAATAACTAAACCTTGATGTAGAAATACAGCGCTTTTCGATTTTGTTTGAAATACAATAACACTCCAGAAAAAAATAATATAAATCAATAAAAGATACTGCAGAAAATAGCTTTTAAAAGTAAATTTACGAAAGAAAAATTCCCTACCAGATTGTACATAGCGCTGTAAGCTTTCAACACTTCACTTCTTGAAAAAACCACCGACGACCAATCGTTGTTTCGCCGTTGAGTTGCAGTCGCCTTTTTTTTTTTTTTAATGAAATTAATTAACTAACGTAACCCAGTTTTTTTTTCTTGTTGTTATTTTTTGTAAAGATTTTTAATGTCATCTGAATTTAAAGATTTCACATTTTTTTCAGATTTTAAAGACAAACTAAAAACAATACAATTTGCTGATGTCTAACCGAGAAAAAAACTAAATTGCATGAAAAATATTTGTGAAATTGATCATTGCCGTATAATTTTTAAAATATATATATAAAAATGTTATTTTTTTTTTTACAATGAAAGCAATTCAATGTGCAAAATATAAATAGCACGTTTATGTTGCTGTTTTTTAACAAAGAAAAACCTTCGACTAAACAATTACAGAAGCGCTAAAAATGATTGGAATTTTTTACAATTATGTTAAAAATAATGCTGTAAATGGCAAACGAAAGTTTTTTTATATTTTTTAATTAAACAAAAAAATGTTTAAGTAAATTTTTATAATTATAATTACGAATCTAACACAAAGATAACATTTCTGAGCCAATCATTTTATTACTGAAAGGGAGTTATTTCCTGAAAATGCCATCACTTAGCATAATTGGAAATGAATTGCTCTTGAAATTAAGCACTTTTAATAAACAGAGATTATTGAAAATTCTAACCAAAATTTAAAAATATATTTCTAGATGTATACATTTACTTTCTAGGGTATATGTGAAAAAAATTTCGTAATTCTGGCTTTAGCGTACCACTTTCTCCAAAGAGAGCCTTGACCCCATGCACCCTTATAATTATTATTTCAGATTAAATGATAATTATTAAGTAGGGTTGATTCAAGTAAAGAAATTGAAAATCGGGTCAATTTTTCGTTTTTTCTGAGAACTGAAATTTTATTCTAATTTCCCTCCTCAAAATTTGTTTATGACAAACTTGGTATGGAAATTTGGAAAGGCGTTGCAAACTTAAATATTCTTTTTTTTTTATCGAAAATGATATTTTTTCTTAATTATGACGATTGGTGTAATGATAGAGGCTTGAAAAAAGGGTGTTAATCCATTAGTATAATTAAATTTTCTGTAGATAAATATCACACCTGATAAATGGTTTCTCTCGCACAAACCTCATGCTTCTAAACTGAAAACATTATGGTGCTCTAAAATTAATCTGAGCGGATATATATATATATATATAATGATATTTTAAAATCTAATTTAAACTTAATTAATTTCCAATTTTTAGCACAATTCAGCACATATTAACTTCATTCTAAAATACTCTCTTATTTCCTGATCCCATTCCACTTTTTCTATTTAATTAATACAATAGAAGGGTCAGTAAAAATGTTCCGTCGGCGGTTCCCACGTTCCGGCTGAAGGGATAAAAATTGTTGATCCAAACAAATTCTTTTAAAAGATTCCTATAATTCCCTTACCTCAATTCGACACGTGTAGGAAATCTCTATTAAAATCTCATAGTATATCAGCACCGGGGAAAATATTCTCCCTCTCTTTTAAGTTTCTTCTACTTTTGCGCCTGCTGTGAACAAACATGCCTTGTCCTCGCCTCTTTTATATAAAGCATACTTCCCGGAATGCAATAAATGCGAACTTTCAAATTCAAAGTGTCTCTCCCTCTGTCTTTGGCCACGATTCTGCTTACAAAAATTATGTGTTACACACACACGCGCGCTCGCGCGCACGCATACACACACACACACACACACACACACACATATATATGCAACATAATTTGTTGTGAGGCAGAATGCAGTTTGAAGACATTGAAGAGACTTGCTATTTCGTGACGTCGTTTTATTTCATTTTTAAGAAGCAGGCATATGTACAAGCGATGAGCACACAGAACGACACAGAAAAGGAATGAGGAAATAGCTCTTGGACATTTTATCCCTGGTCTTATATAACGTATGATTTTGATAGGGAAAACATTTCTTCATAGCGCTAATATATTACGAGATTTCGATAGGGATTTTCGTTACACGCGCGGAGAAGGCAGAGGAAACACAGGGAGATTTTAAAAAAGAATTTGCCTCATCAGCGGTATTTTGCCTCTTCACGCGGAGTGTGGGAAAGTTATTTTAGCTGAGTCAGTAATTTAACAAAGCTTCTCTTGAATTAATTAAGTAGAGACAGTGAAATTGGATCACGAAATAAGAGAATATTTTAGAATAAAGTTACTATGGCCTAAATTAAGATAAAATCTTGAAA
>JAPMOR010004317.1:288377-330911 GCA_026543865.1 Argiope aurantia | reverse complement strand
ATATATATATATATATATATATATATATATATATATATATATATATCATCATTGAAGAAATTTTAACTGATATTTCCTTAAATTTTTTCAAAAATATTTCTTACTCGGAAACAATTTTATTTACTTCTTGTGAGTTCCACGTAATTTCACAAAAAGTGAATTTTAAAAAATTTAAAGTGAATGCATATTGCCATTTAGCAGCATGAAATTTAATTGATCATTACCAATCTTGATTTTCTAACTACTTCACATCTTAAAATAACACCCACGTTTCAAAATTTCAGATTGAATAAGTCATTTAGAATATAAATCGAAGGAACTGATTGAGAAATTCGGTTTTTCGAGTAAATAACTCGAAGAAATCATGTGTGAGCTCCTTCATACAGTTTGGTGGATGTCGCGAACAAACAAAGTTACAAAGCTTTTCAAATCATTCGCGATCTTTGCATATAAATAGCTATCAGAAGTAACATGTAATCGACCCCAAAAACATTTTTTAAAAAGTTTGCATTCGAAGCATTACAGCGAAAGCAAATTAATTAAATTATTCAACCATTTTCCAGTGACACACAACCAAATACAGGAAACTAATTAAAACTTAATAATTAAAAACAAAAATTAAGAATAGATCAGCTGAAGAAATCAGACATTTGTGCTGATAAACTCCTTTCAACAGACTATAAATCCATCGACGTAATTATTTCCTTGTCAATGTTGAAAAACATGGTGGAAGATTAAATTACATAGAATTCCAATACTCAGCGTTTAAATGAAGTCCATGTTTTCTTCCATTTCGTTGTTCATAAAAGAATCTAATAAATGGCTTTTTTTTCCTACATTTAGATATACCTTTCATTAATACACGCGGCTCATTTACATTTAAAAGAGATTTTTATTCCAAATAAGACGCTTTTATTTTCTTTTAAATGCTTTTTCTAAAACACATAATGAAGAATAATTACAATCACTTTTCAGAGAAGTAAATTGATCTACTCAGTGCAGTTTATTTAGATGAAGGAAATATGAACGAGATTAATAAATGCTTTTTATTTACAATACCAAAAGAAGATGCCGACAATAGCAGGAAACATTCAGGAAAAGAGCAAGACAAAATATTAAAAGATTTAAGATGAAATTAGTAGTTATGAAAGAATGGAAACTTGATTATAATAGGAATGCATATAAGATAAATGAAAACGAACATCCATTGGTTGGTATATCTTTGAAAAAGAGAAATATATCGAGACGTTTCTGGAGCAGAAAGAGAATCTTTTTCTACAACGTAATGAGTGAATTTATATTTGTCAGATAGCAATTTATAAATGTATCAATAAGGATTCAATTACAGTAAAATCCTCAGAATTGGACGACACAAACAGACTGGAAAATGCCCCAAATGAACACAGAAAGGCCTTTGAACCCTTTTCATTTGGAGAAGTGGACTTAAATGTACAATGACGATGCAATAAGTAGTAAATTTCAGAACAAAAAATATGTCAACATACTTTTAAAAAATTGTTGTTTTTTTTAAATGTGTGTGTGATTTGTTAAAACATCTACTTGTATTGAAGTTTTCACGAACACAAATAATGGAGTCTCCACTGTATTTTCGGCTTAAAATAATTCTCGGCATCTGCCCATGAATTTCGGCTCGTTTTTCATTCAAGAAAAGCATGAGGATCGCAGGTTTACTGCATCTCAAAAGTTTTGTTAAATAATTTGGTTGAAGAACCGGATAGAAAAACGGTGCCAGATATTTTTATACTATATGTAACACGAACAATAAACGTAGTTGAATAATGAAATGAAAATTATTAACTATTTCAAAGAAATCATACACGAACTACTTCTAACACGAACAATAATAACAATCTGCAGAAAGAAATAAGCCTTCTTTTATATATATATATATATTTTTATGTCAGAAGCTCACTTGCAAATCCAATTCATCCTTCAAACTTATTTTTAAAATTTATTTTAGATTAGAATAACAAATGAATACTGATATCCATCGCGGAATTCGTATCTGAATGCTTTTAAAACCTCTTTAATAAGCTCTCCTTTGCTGATTCACACAAGTGCTGTATTAAATATATAAAAAAATGCTGCTTTTAGATTACTCCAATGTTTCGAATGCATACTATTTATTTATATTAATTTTACTTAAATTTAAAAAAGAAATTCGTTAAAATATGAAAAAATAAAACCATTTTTATTTAAATAAGTTCTTTTTGACATATTTTAACAAACGACCATTTTTTTTCATTGGCCTAATTCTTCAAATGCATTTTTTGAATTTATTTATTTTGCATATCTCTACTAGTAATAACATGAATGTGTGCGCGTTGGTGCTCTGCGGACCAAGCCCGTTTGACCTACAATTAAACTCGATGACATGGGTGTTTGCAAATTTCACATTTTGGACGCAGAATAAAATTTTATTTCTTTTTGAGGCCATTGTAAAATTTATTATAAAAAAACTTTATAAACAAATTCATAAAGAAATGTGTTGAGTGATTCAGTTTATTCTTCTGATCTTCATCAATTTGTCTTTACAACTTGCGATTTAATTCGATTTTTTATATTTAAATTTAAACAAAAACTATTAGATTATGATATTGATTTGAAATCATTAAACAGTTGTGTATAACATAGTAATAAACTCCATGGTTGAATTAAGCGCCCACCAAAATTTCTTCTGAGAATTTGATAATCTAATACCTACTTCCATTATTCTATTACTTTTCTCTTCAATTTGTGAATGCAAGAAAAAGTACGAATTAGCATAAGTAAAATTTTTAAATTGTCACTAATAGTATCAAACTAGGAGCGTATATACCTAGGAAAATAGAAATGAGCACCCTTAGATATTTTCTTTTGAAATTTTAGAATTTTAATTAATTAAAAATTAAGCATAATTTTGACGTTTCCGTGTCAATTTCCGAAAATATTATGTCACAAAATTAGCTTTTACACCGTTTCAAAATCCATTACCTCTTTAATGACATTTATTTAATAAACGTGCCATTTTCTCCTGATTTATAGCAATTTTTTAAATATATATATTTTTTTATCTAATTTCCAAAAATAGATTACATTGTTGCAATGAAATTCAACCCGCTTCGTTTCGTCCAATATTTAATCGCGGAAATTTTCTCCAAAAGCAAAGAAAGTTTCTGTTTAATATTTCCGCAATTCACAAGTTGAATAAAAAGCGAATTTGTGGAAGCTAAAGAAATATGAGCAAGATAATTGGGTTTTTTTTAATGGCGTTAGGATAGCACGGAACTGATTTCCATCAGATGGATTCATGTATACAATGAAAAGAACATGTGTAAGACAATTAAAATAAAAAGGTTCTAATGTCGGATTATATGACGGAGTCATGGACATGAAATTACGCCTAAGCGATTTAATAGGAATTAAATATAACCAATATTCCGATAAACCAACTGATCGCCGTAGGTGACTAGTAAGCGATAAAATAGGATTAATATCTGGCATGTGTAAACTAATTATAGTAGTTTTCAGATATGGCAAACAACATTAATATTCGCTATATAATTATAACGCTGAATTCAGTAAATGTATATATTTCAATTTCAAATAAAAAATTTAAATATTCGATTTAATAATACTTACAGCAAAGTTGATAAACTAACTGCAGAACATCATTTACTGTAGAAATTCTCCCCGTCGGGCTTCCGCAAGTCATCAGAATCAAAGACAGCAGGATCCACAACTGCATCACCGTCCTTTTCATTTCTATTTATTTTAATTTTTTTTTTCTTGAGAAAGGGAGCAAATTATTTCAAAAAAACAAAATTTAAAATCTCCGCTGTCGGCACTTCGCCGCAAAATGAGCGCAAAACGAGAGGCTAGCGAAACCTGAGCTGAAATGATTCGGCCGGCGTGCGAAGCCTTTTTACTTCCATCGAAAAAGTTGTTTTCAAGTGTTGGGTTGCCATATTTTATATCTTATCGCTCCATTTGGCGAAAGGTGTGTTTATGCATGTCTTCCTGGTCGGAAAGGGTTGATGAAATTACGAAATAAAAGACTGCAAAGGTGACATTGAAACAGAGAAGTCCAAAGTCTACTCGTCCAAACACGAGATCTATTAATTTTGAGCATGTGATATGAAATTGTTTTATCTATGAATGGGAACATCCTTTAACGGAGAAGTCAAAGATCGTCGTAGTAAACATTGACATTTGCAACGGCAACGTTCGAAAATAAACATCAATGCAATTTAAGCAAAAGATAAGGTTGAAGGTTACGTCACCCTAACTTTATAAATTTCTTAAGCCTTCATTGAAACGGACTATTGCTTTTAGCGTAGAAAGGCTGGTCTTGAAAACTATTCTTTTAAACGAAGTATCACAGAACAAACTGGAAATGAATGGGGTAAATCCTAGATTATCATGCGATAATATGAATTTTTGTGAGAACATAGTATGGGCTCAATGAGGGTGGGGCAGGTATGTGCCCTCATTGCCATTACAGAGGCTCACACCCTGTTTCCGTCCATTTTATTTAAGAGAATAATAGCACTCCTCTTCTTTAGAAATGTTATTGCAATTCTATATAAATGAGTAGAGTGTATTGTTTTTCATACAAATATTTGCAAAATGGCTCACAAAACAATTCTTATGGCCTTTTACATTAAAGTTAGTGAATATGATATACTGCATAATTTCTTTGCGAGAAACTGGGGTAGCATTGGTAAGGTCTTGCCACCAGAAAGAGCAAGACCCAAACTTTCAGCTCAAAAACCACCGTGTTAATGGGCACGTGAAATTCGGTCGGGGTCAAGTGCCCTCCCTCTGGTGTGAGGATTCAGTTTGGAAAGCTTGCATACTTATGTGTCATCCTAAAGTAATGAAATTTTTTTTTTAGGTTGCAGATCTATTGAATTAGCCAAACCCTGGAGAATAATTGAAATCGGATTTTGGAGTTTTTCAGGACGAGATTTCGATCAAAGAATCCAAGGCCCGGTTTCAACGAGAATGTCACGCGCCTGGGAATCCAGATGACGCTGAGACTAAGAAAGTATTTTGCTGCTGCACAAAAAAGATGTAAAGCGCAATGGTGGTTTTCTGTATCGATGCTTCTGTATCGATTTGCTTTCAAAAGGCTTAACTGAATTCTCAGTAGCGAATACTGCAATCTGCAAGGTGTTGTTTTCATTGTCAAGCAATCCATTTCATTCTAGTTAATGGAAGTTCAGTTAATTGAAATTTTAAAAGTTCGGATTCTTGATCTTTCTGTTATTCGCAGGGATATATCTAACCATAAACTGTCTTGCGCGATGCTACAACTTTCCTCTTATAAAATGCGCTGATTAAAGCGGAGCGACGCATTTCACGGATATTTTAAAATCATATCCAAAAAGCCATTAGTTAGCATGACACATTCTATGGAAAATATTAAAGAATAAGAATTGTAATCAATTTACATAGTATGCTGATTATATTTTCTAATATACTTAACACTTAGAAGGGCCTTTTTTATGGATTCCACATTAAAATATGATAAAATAAAATAAATTAAAATTTTAAGACAATATTGCAAAGAATCATTCTTTTGTCCTTTTGTAACGATTCCGAAGAAGACTTTCTTCAACTTCAGAAAGACTCGTGAACAGAGCATCAATTTTTTGACAACAGAATGCAGTTGTAAAAAAATAAACAAAGAAAAGAGAAGTCTTTGTGGCCAGACCTAGAAGAGATTGCATGTTAATATCAAAAAGTAATTTCATACTATTTTGTTTACTTAATTTTTAAAGTTTTAAGAAATTCTAAAAATTCTGTGTTAGATTATGATTTTCCCTTTCTTTCTCTCTCTCTCTCTCTCTCTCTCTCTCTCTCTTTCATGCGGTGTGATGTGGAGAGGGGGCGCCAACTCAGGTGTCGTCCTCGTCACCTGACCACGGTTCGAAATAGCCCTAGTGTTGCTTTAAAAACGGGGCGTTATTATAACCAAACTAAACTAACTCTCTTTCTCGCACCATTTTGAAAGCCCTCTATTAGCATTTGTGTGTGGGGGGGGCACTTATCCCGGGATAGTGGCACTTGCTCTCACATTGTATGTTTATTCGAGTATAATCACCTTTACCAAGAAATCTTGGCGAGTATCTAGAGGGATAGTAGAGAATGCACATTTATTATTTTGATAAGAGATGAACAATGGTTGAGGGTTTTTTCTCATGGAATATTCGTCTTTTTCCTACATTAAATTACCCTTTAAGAAACATTTTTAAAATGTTTTCTCATGATTTTGTGTCCGGTATGTCTGCTTTCTTTTTTCGTTGCCTTGACCTGAATTTAAATATAAATAATAGTATTAAAATTTTCAAAATATCTAAAGTAAAGCCATCATCTGTGTACAATGGATATCAATATCGACAATGTTGTAATAGCCATAAGCGTGCAGTTACATGTCGCAGCTTTAACAACAAAAAAGAAATACAATGGTGTTCACTCCGAAATTATTCATCAATGTAAGTCTGGTGAATCTAAGATAGTCATCAAGAAATATGTCACAAAAATTAAAAGGAGAGATCCTCTCAAAAATATATCAAGAGGAAATGTCTCTTATTTTCTTCAAAGAGAATATGAATTTTTGACGGATATGAATCTTTGAAAATTGTAAATTTCAACAGCATTCGTGTTTTTAAAAATCTCCATCGTAAGATAGCCAATAAATATTTCGATAGGCAAAAAATGCTTCCAATGTAGACACATTAATGTAAATCAAATAATCGTACAACAATTTTTATAATTTAGGAAATAGAGCAACTTTCTGTGTGTCTCTACAGGTAAGACAAGAAATGCTCAATTATCTTCAATATTCGAAATCTTTAATAATCATAACAAAATAATCATGGTCATATTTATATTTGCCTCACTGAATGCATAACATTACAAGAAAGAAATCATTCGATCTTTCTAATTTATGATTTAAAATTACATATTTCATGCAAAATGAGAATTTATATAAATAGTTATAAATTTACAAACAAATAAAAAATGCGGAGATGGTTAATTATCTACAGAAAAAAAATATATAATTTATTTATCTCGTTTATTGAATATATATTTTAAATGGGCGTTTTTTAAAAGTTAATGCCTTCACAAATGCGAACTTTTAACTTGAATTTTTCAGCTGTCTTATTTGTAAATGCGTTAACTTTTTTTTAATTAATCATGTGGTGGTATGTTGATTATTATGATCTGTGCAGGAAGCAACAGGACGAATGTTGTTGGAAACATTTCTTTAATAATCACATTCACACACTTAAATAAACACAAAGACAAGACATACACGCGCGCGCTTCACAGTTCAGCATCACATCTCAGTCTAATTGCAATCGCAATGCATTATGGGATGACATATGGGATGGCCTAATCAGGTATCGCCATCTATTATCCAAAAGAGAAGAAAAGTATAATGCAACTGCTACAATCATTATATAAAAAGTAGATTTTCTTTTTGAAATACACACTCTTTTACTTAGATTTTTTATCAATGTACTTTCATTAAGCTCTCAGTTCATTTTAAAATTTTGATGTAATTAATGTTTTGATGACGAAAATTTAAAATATAAATATAATTATTATACTTGGTCTGTCAAGATATTACAACATTAAAAAAATAATTTATATTAAATATTGAAAAAAAATCATTTAATTATTTTCCCGATTAAAATATGGCCAATCAGAATTTGAAATAATTTTTGAAAGGAGACGCTAAAAACTGTGGATATGCCGAAGTTTGGAACAGCGAACATCTGTAATAATTGTTATAATTAAAAAGGCATCAAAAATGTTAACCTCAATTACTTTAAAAAATTTAGCAGGATTAAAATTTTCCTAACATTTAATTAAAGCAGAATAATAACGTAAAAGGGATATAATTTAAAAAATTGTGCATAAATGATAAGCTTCGAACATGAGATTCTGCCAAATAATACTTTTACATTACTAAAAATAAAATTTCATTCGTGATTTCAAGGGAAAAAAAGCCAGCACCTAAATTATGTAGAAAATCATACATTTTGACATTTAAATAAGAAACATTAAAATTAAAATAAACTCAAATATTTTTAACAAAATATAATTCTTTAATTTACGAAAAATATCGTGTAGGATCGATGTTATACATATTTGTAGGAGCTAAACAATAGATTTCTATGATTTTTCTGCACTTTCTTATGCAATGTATTACATAGACTAAAATAGCGTTGTTTGCTTCAACATTTAATATAATAATTTTTATGACTAATATTGTTTTTAAAAATATTTTTAAGTTTATTTCTATTAACATAATCATTACCGAGAAATGTCTTATAATCCCTGATACATTTTATTAAAAAAAATCACAAAGAATTGAAATAGTTGTCTAAAGAGGACATTTTTACACAAGAAATTTGAAGACTATGTTTTAAATAGAATACTGAATTTTATATAATATTGAATTTTATGTATACTGAATTGTATGTAAAATACTCATTTCTTCGTTATAACAGGACGTATGTTCTAGCTTTAAATCCTTGTTTCTTTAATACAACCATTTAATCTGACAAAGATTATATCTTAATTGGTCGTTAAATGAAATGATTAGCGCATTCCACACAATTATTATTCGATAAAGCTTTGTTTCTTTCGCAGTTCTGTCGAATACCTTAAGGAAAAAAAATAATAATGTTGTTCAAGAAATGTGTGATTAGAAAATTTTCAAAACAGCAGAAATAAAAGTTTGATTAATTTAATTCACCTTTTTAATAAAATGGAGCAATAGTGTGTAATGAAGTAGAGTTATAATAATATCCTTAGTAATGAAATAGAAGTAGAATTTCTTATAGCCCATTTATCTTTAAAAATTGAATAAATATTTTGAAAGACACACTTTAAAGTAGAATAAAATATAGCTTATTAAAATTATGCGATTGATTCAATCAAAGAAAATAGTTCCTCAAATTATATAACCAATTTTTTTTAATTCAATAAAGCAAATTTGTTTTACAAATGCTTAACTATTAACTTGGATTTTAAATGCATATCAGCACATAAAATTTGAATTCAAGTTCAATATTTTAGGATTAGCGCCATTTTTTCTCTTTTATTCTTTTGTTTTTCACATTTGATACATAAACATAAGTCTTAATTTTTGTTCTGTTTGAACTAATATTTTGATGTGTTTAATATCTTTATTAAGTCTTTCTACTTTCGGTTGTTTCAATTCCAATTTATAAGGATAGATAGTTTTTATAGCTGCTTTCTGGGAGACATAATGGATTTCTTCATCAAGCAAGAATCTGAGGTTTAGTCTGAGCAATTTTTCAACAAAACCCTAAATATTCAAATTTGCAATTCTTTTCAACAACACCCCAAATATCAAGTCAGAGAAATTAGGTGGTCAAGAGAGGGAATGAAATTCAGAAGAGTGCTCCTCAAGACACTTGGTAACTACTGTAGACCTGTGGAGTGGCGCCTTATCCTGTTGGAATTGTCCAAGTGTCTGAATGCACACAGGACATGAATGGATGCAGGTGGTCAGAAAGGATGTTAACGTACCACTGGCCTGTCATAGTCGAGTCTAGAAGTATCAACGGTCCCATTTCATACCAAATGCACACGCCTTATACCATCCCAGAGCCTCCGCCAGCTTGAACAGTTCTTTGTAGGCCTGAGGGATCCAGGGATTCATGGGGTACCCTATCCACACCCGTACAATGCCACCCGCCCGATACAATTGGAAACGTGATTCGTCAGACCAAACAACGTTTTTCCAATCATTAAGAGTCCAATGACGGTAATGGCGAGCCCATTCAAGGCGCAGAGCTTCGTGCTGCTGAGTCAACAATGGTACACGAGAAGGTTTGTGCCTGCGAAAACACAAATCAATTAGGGTTGTACGCTGACATTTGTTTACGGGCCTGCAATCAAATTCGCAGCAATTTGAGGAAGTGTTGAACGTCTCTCTCGTGTAGCGATTCTTTTCAGCCGTCGATGATCCCGTTCTGTCAAGGCCTCTTTCCGGCCACACCGCTGCCGGAGATTTGAAGTTTTACCGGAATCCTGATATCCGCGGTACACCCTTGAAATGGCCATGCCCGAAAATCTAAATTTCATCGCTACTTCGGAAATGCTGTGCTCCATCTCTCGTGCGCCGACGATTAGTTCCCATTGAAAATCACTTAAATCTTGATAACCTGCCATTGTAACAAAAAGAATCGATGTAATAGCATCCTCACACAAGGACACAAGGAATAAATTTGCTGGCCAACACCTCGAAGAGGCGCCATCCGCTATCGACAGATACTTTTGCAGTAGATCGTAGTGGTTTGGTTATGAGTAAAGCAGGTTTTAGAATGAGGTTGGAACAGAAGTGCATCGGTTTAAATACTATTGACAGCTGTAGGGGGCGGTCCAATGAAGAGTCTTGATTACGCTTTGAGCATGTCTATGGATTTGTAAGGAGAGCATCTATGAATTTTAGCAGTTTTTCTTCTCTGCGTTTTGAATTTTTTGCTCAAGCGAATTGCTTGTAATAGATTTGGGAACTCTTGAATAAGGGCTTTGATTTCTCTGAGGCAGTCTAGGGATTCCTTTAGGTCTTGAATGTTCTGAAGAAGGCTATTAAAGTTGCAGTTGGGTGCAGTGGTAGGTGCTGATCTGGAGGATGCTGGAGTTGGCCTTTTCTGAATTTGGGCTGGTTTTTTGAATGATACAGCTTGTGCGTATATGATCCTAGTGAGGTTGGAGGGATTTATTTGTGCTCTTGGGATAGCTGGGCATCCTTTCCATGTGACCAGGTGCCCCAAGGACTTGCAGTTTATGTAGATGGGGCTTTCAATTTTTTTTTTCTTGAATGAGAGATTCTTTAGTTGGGTGGTTTCCTTCGCATTTGATACATTTGAATGGGCATGGCAGTTTCTATCGGAATGATGGAATCTAGAACAGTTGTAGCAGATGATAGCTGTGGTAGATGATTCTGTAGGGTTTAATCTTGATTTTTAAGAAATTTAAGGAGTTGATTTTTAAAATCTTTTGGCAGTCCGGGGTCTTCTTTACTTCAGTTAGGAACTTCGGGGGGAGGGTTTTTAGTCTGCAGTTTTTCATTTGGCTTATCCTGATTATTGAGAAGTTTTTCTGTTCTAGTTCTTGTTTAATATCGTCGGGACCTGTGCTGATGGGGAGTTTTTTTAGTATCATTTTTAGTGGTATTTCTTCTGGGGCTTCGTTCATGATATATTCTTGCTTTTTGTTTTCTAGGAATTTGATGATTTCCATTTTTGATTCTTGGGTTGGGGGCTGGATTATTATATGTCCGTAGGAGTATTTGCTGTTTGTTTTAGGGTGCGGCCAGGTTATTTCTTGAAGGATTAAGTTATAATTTTTCTTTAGAATTACGCTGATTGTAGCTGCCTTTTTGATGTGATATTCTAGAGCATCCATTTCTTCTGTATTTATGGCTGCGTAGGGGTTTTCGGTGCTGATTTGGAAAACTTTGTTTGTTCTCGGTTTTTTGACTGATTCCTTTGCAGAGACAGGATTAAAGGCATTGATTTCTTCTGTTAAGCTTCCGTCAGTGTCAACTGAAGAGGTGTCGCAGCTTTATGTAAATTTTCTGGAGAGTGTGTTGTTGATGACGACTTAGGTTTCCTCTTTATTGGAGAGGTGATTTCTTGTATCTCCCTGTCTGCCCAGCGTGTTGATGTAATAATGTCTGGCTTTGAGTTATCAAGGTGGTAGATGGAAGTTTATTTGGTAGTAGTTCATCCTGAAGAGGCTTTCTGCATTGCTGGCATAATCCAAAAATGGTCAGTGTATGCTTCTCGCAAAAAGGGCAATTGATTTGGTTGAAAAGCTTCATATCAGTCCATCCTCTGTGACAATCAGAGCTGTCTGTAATGTAAATAATCGATTGAATAGCTTCCTCAGACACCTGTTATCTTATATTCGTACTGTCGACCGCATCACGTTACGCTGATTGGTTGAACACCTTCATTATTAGCGTACGACCTGTTATACCAATTTTTCTAGCTCTTCAGGGAAAATACTTCATTAATCAGTCATATTTCATGGCAGAAGACAAAAACATTTATTTATGTATTTAAAAGTTGGTGTGTCAAGAGTATTTCACAAAATATGATCCCTTAGGACTAAAGGACTGTCTAAGATTTAAACATAATTTTTTTTAAAGCACATTTACTGGCTGAAATAAAATAAAATATTTTTGCTTCCATCATTTAAATCTTTTGAATGTAAAACTAAATTTTGATATGAATCAGAGAAATTTTTGTTGAATAATTCTTCGAAATATTATATAAATTATGATCATTATTATGTATTGCACATAAAACTTCGATGCCAAACGACTCTTGCTTTCAATTCTCATATAAAAAAAGACATAATTAATCTCAGTAAAGAAGGATTTTAAAAAAATATTAATTACAATTTAACATCTCCTGTTTAATGCAGAGTTGAATTTTATGGGCGCTGACAGAAAAGTAGAAAGATATATATTGTACAATGAACAGAACTGTTTAAGGCCTGCAGAATAATATTATGAGAGAATTATATACCTATCAAAATCTGAAGCTTAAAGGTACTTTGTATAAAAAGCAATTAAGAGACCAAGTTACATAATATATTTAACTGAAAATTTTAGCGAGCATTAATACTGGTGAAATGACTGGTCGTCACAGGCGGCTAGTACCTAAACAATTTCTTCTCCAGAGCTGTCGGAAATTTGAGTAAAATCCATTGTTTAAAATTTAATATCTAATTTTCATATAATAAACCAATATAGAGGCATTTAACATATCCAATCGTAATGCAAGTGAATAGAGGGAGTGACTAAAATCGTTTAAAACATTTTTCATCAATAGAAGTGGCAAAAGACTTTAAAATAATTGATATTTTTATAATATATGCAGTTTCACAGAAAACAAAGATTGTTCATTCTCGGACTCAAAACCCTCTGTGTTTTTGCGTATACATCAGATTGTGCTTATTTAGTCACAATACGGGGGAGGGGTAAAATGAAAGAATAAGTTTACATTTAACAATAAAGTGAACTCGGAATGATCCGCAGAATTGGGAACTGCGGATAACTTGTAATACTGCCTGAAAAAGTATTTATTCACAATAAAACACTTATTTTTACTAACAATAAGAGGCCTAAATGTTAAATTGTAATGAATAAATGGAAGATTTCTGTTCTTAAAATTTGGTAATTCACCGTTTTTGCAAAATTATATTGTTTTTATGTTAAACCGGTTTTTTTTTTATTATTTAATTTTTTCATAACATTTTAAGGCTAACAATTGTGGATAATCTCGAAAACACATTTAATGATAATATTTAAAATGTTTTTGGGGTTACTTCTGAAAGCTATTTTGCATTTGAGCTGGCCACACAAATCATCAATGCGCCATTTTCAGTTCAGAAAAACAGTCTGGTAAGAAACGGCACGACATTCACATACGCACGGAAAAACTTAACGAAAATATAACCAATGAAACGGAAATCGAGGGTCGAAGAATTCCGGAAATGCACTCGTCCTTTCGTATCTCACCACTAAGTGATGTAAAATTGGCGAAAAGTGTGTCTTTGGATATTGAAACGACCAATAAGTATATGGAAAAGTATTTTTTCTCTATCCCTCTTTTTTTTTGAAATCTTGGGTTCAAAATTTGGCACAAGTCTGCAGGGGCTGCATGTTAAATTCCACCAACAGGCCAGTTAGGTTTTTGGATTGATGTATTCATGTGCACACGAACAATCATTGTTTTAATTTGTCCCCAATTTGATTTCCTTTTTTTCGGGGGGAGAGGTAAGGGTTAAAGAAGTGTAAATCGTAGAACTTAATCAAAACTTTGATGAAAAATGTTTAATGGCTACAAAATATTCTCCTTGTCACCCAGAAAATAATATTAGGTTCCATGTCCAAGAGAAACTCGAAAGCAAAATGGAAACCCCTCCATGTGAAATCCGAGCGTTGCACAGTTAATTTCCTCTGCCGAAACCGAAGGTCATACTGCATGCACTAACGATCATTCAATGAAACACATCCTCTGCTCAGTCATTGGAGGAGCGTCAGTAGAAACCTCACCTTAACAGGAAGACCTCTAGCGGTCAGTGACAATTTTTTTTGGAAATGGGAGAAAAAAAGAACAAGTAATAGTAGAAAACGACAATTTCTATTAATTTTCAGTTATTTTATCTATCTATATTATGTCTTGGCAGTGACATATAATATCTTGATCCAGAACGATCCAGTAAGAGAGTAGCGTAACAAAACAATTCTTTTATTTACAGCTTTATATATGTATACACACAAAAAAAAAACTTGTTCTCATCTAGGTTAATATTATTTACAAATATCAAATAACAGTTTAGTCATGAAATAGTTCCTCGATCAAATCGGAAAATAAGTCAAAAAAAAAAAAAAAAAAAAAAAAAAAAAAACACTAACAGGCAGTTAGCTAGATCTAAACGACTATTTCAAGGCCGCTCCAGGGATCCACCTATCTTTATCGGGTGGGCCCTAACACAGAAGCCCGGTTCACACGGAACTTCCCAAAAACCAGGAATAACTTCTCCGGACACCGATGTCACTCCGAATTCTAATTCGAAACTACTCACTGCTCTTCTCTCTGACTAAAAGCAAACAAAAATCGCATTTCAATTCCGTCAGATATCCGCCTTTGATTTTCACATTGGTGAACTGGAGTTCCCTATCACCCAAAAGTTACTCAGCAATGCTTCCTCAATGGTCTATACTCGCTCGTGGGAGTGTCTGTCAAGGATCCATCTTTGTAGCTGGCCCATCTCGAACACATGTTAATTATAATCCATTCATAGCTAACACCGGCTGAAGTCTACTTGGATTCGACACTTAATGACAACTGTTAAAAGAAAGGGTCGTTTCTTAATGATTTGAGGAGTCTCTTCATAAAGGAAAAAAGGTTTAGCATTTGTTATTAAATCTTCATCGATCCATCATGTCTCCTGCCCTGAAGGCATGATGGGTCTATTTGAAACGAACGAGACACACATCTGTGTCCCCTCATTTGGATATAACAAATGACCAGACACAATGATTCTAGTAGTGAAAAGGATCCACATATGGCAGTCCGTATGCACTTAACTATGTGTGGGAAAACGGGTGTTGTTACATCTGACCGGAATGTCAATGACCATGTGAGGGAAAGGGGAAAATGTTACTGGCGTCATGAGGATAAAGCAAGCAGCCCAAGTGCTTTGGATGGCATTAGAAGGAAACGAAAAATAACAGGAATAAATGAATTGAATTTTTTTAAATGTACTTTATTTAAACTTTTATTCCACAGATCTAAAATAAAACTTTTTCGAAAAAAAATTGAATTTTTTCTTTCATTTTAATATCTCTGTAAATTCACTTCAACTGCGAACGAGCTATTCAATTTTTGCATGTATAAATTGTTTCTGATATAGAAACGCAAGTCATGAACGTTTGAAAATACCATCTTGATTTCTAACCAAAGGTAAGAATTTTTCTTTAATGTAAATGAATTATGTTAATAGTACTCGATAAAACTAGACTCAACGTGAAATGCTACTTTACATAATAAACCAAGGAGGTAATATTTCGACTCACCAAACATTCTTAGCTAAGAAACGATTAAAATCGCTATACACTGAATTGGAAAGAAACTGGGAATAAATTTCGTTAATAATAAAAGTGTTAAGTGTGTAGAAATTATTAGTAAAAAATTATACATATCATGTCATATCATCATAATATATATGTTACAGTGAAAACCCGAAATCAGTTAAAACGCGTTTTAACTGACAGCACTAGGGAGAACGCGAATTCACTAGGGAAAACGCGTTCTGACTGGCAGCGCCAGGGAAAACCCGAATGACAGCGCTAAGGAGAACGGATTTTCTCTAGTTATTGACGGTTTTGTCGAGTTAAAACCGTACGAATCTAGATTTCTTGTTCGTGAAACTTTCAAAACAAAGAGAAGTTGTCCAATTTTATTCTTGTTGGAACGTGCTTGTTCTAGTTGATTTATTAACGATGAGTGAAGAAATTGTTAATGCTTTTTGCAATAAAAAGTAGAAAAATAGATTTCTTGAAAATGACAATTGTTACAGAAAAAACAAAATAATTTGAATGTGATGAATGCAACACTCTTTTATCTGAGGTTGAAGAAGCAAAATCTGCCGTTAGCAAGACTTCTGTTCAGTACCGCAGATTAAAAAGATCTGACATTCTTGAAATCAGTGGAATAAAAAAGTTGATTTCTTCCAATGAGCCCATCAAATATTATTTACCAGTTGAAGAAATTTTTGATGTCATCGAATTTGCAATTGTGGCCACAGGACATGGTGGTAGAGACAGACTGAAAATTGAAACTTCAAGAAAATATTCCAAAATAACCATTGAGATTATACAAAATGTTTTATCAATGTGTGAAACATGTCAAAAGAAATAAAAGGAAGGAAAAGGAAAGGTTTGGTTTCTAAACCTATCATTCACACAGAAATGAATAGACGCTGCCAAGTAGATTTGATTGACAAGCAATTTTAGGCAGGTAATGAATTTAAGTTTATAATAGTTTACCAGGCCATTTAATAAAATTTGTTTTAATACAACAACTTCAGAGCGAAAGAGCAGAAGAGGTTGTGTTGAAGTACTTGATATCGTTTTGATATTTGGGGCTCCTTGCATACTGCAATCTGAAAATGGAAGAGAGTTTGTAAATTCAGTTATAGAGCAGTTACGCACGTATTGGTCAGAACTGAAGAGGGTTCATGGGAAACCTCGTCACAGCCAGTCGCAGGGTTCGATTGAGAGGGCCGACCAAGACGTAGAAAATATGTTGGCTTCATGGATGAAGGATAATAAAACTACAAAGTGATCCTATGGTCTTTGTTTTGTCCAATTCAGGAATTAAACAATTACTATACAAAGCTATGTTTGGGATTGAACCAAGGGTTGGAATGACCTCAACTTTGCCATCAGATATTATAAAAACTATCGAAGACGAAGATGAGCTTCAGAAAATTTTCTAGGATATGAATGCAGAACAAGAAACTGAACAAGCACAATCAGGGGAGCATATGCTTGCTAAGAAATCGACCAATATTTTTCTAATTAGAGAGGAAACCAAAAAAAAATTTAATAAAGCAAGCCAAACGAATAAAAAAGATCTCCGATACAACACATCTTGAGGTTGATATTGGAGATAATGTTGCTGTTCCGATTTCAGATGTTGATAGAGCAAATAAAGATGGTCTGTACAAAATTGGTACGAAAGATAGAGCTCTGAACAAGCTGAATTCGAGGCAAGAAATGATATTTATTAATTAGTTTAGTCTTTATTCACTAAATATAATTTATTCAATTTATATTAACTTTAAATTATTTTATAAGTATTTATACAGTATATTATATCTATTCAGGGTGTAAGTTTGATACAAAAATTTTACATATTCCCTGATTTTTAAATCTGAATTCGATGTATCTCAGCGAATTTTCTTGACTAAAAAACAAGTACCGAATCAGGAAATATCTCCGAGAACTGCAGCAAGAAAAAGAGCTATAGGAACTGGGCAAGGGTTTGTCCACTGTTCTTGTAAAAAACACTGTTCTTCAAAGAGATGTTTATGTATGAAAAATGATTCTCTTTGCACTTCTAAGTGTTACAGTAGTTTGCCTTGCCGAAATAATCTGAAATAACGGTACAGCTTTAAACAATATCCAAAGTATTTTTTCTTCAATGATAGGATTTTTCCTCAAATACTGTTTTATTAAGTATAATTTAATATAATAATTTTGGATATATGCAAATAATTTTGTCTAAGAAATCAGTCAAAACACGAATAAAACGGTTATCCCTAGCCGTTGTTGGCGATAACACATTCTTCCCTGTTAATTCGGGTTTTACCTGGCACTGCCAGTCAGAACGCGTTTTCCCTAGTTAATTCGGGTTCTCCCTGGCGATGTCAGTTAGATGCGTTTTCCCTAGTAAATTCGTGTTTTGACTGATTTCGGATTTTTCACTAACGTATATATGAATATGATATATATATATATATCATATTCATATACATATGTGTGTGATGCTTTTTGTTAGCAGCAGAAGGCAGGTTTGAAGATATAAACGAGACGTTGTATTTTTAATTTCGTTTTATTCTCTCCGGGAGACAGGCATGATTATTTACAAGGCGCAGCGCGAAACAAAAGCAGAAGTAAGAAAGAGAGCGAAGGGCGAAACAAATGATCACTAGTCTTATATAACATGGGATTTCCGGACACGTGGCGATGGAATACATGTGTTGACCTTTGACAAGGGCAACGGAAGTATCACTTTCATTTACATAGAACTGATGGCGCATTGTTTTTACAAAGGAATTAATTAAACCAAAAGTGGAATTAGATCAGGAAATAAGAGAATATTTTACTTTGGCCTAAATTAAGATAAAGTTTTGGAAATCAATTTGGATTAACTTAATACTTTAAAATATCATTACACACACATATATATGTAATGATATTTTAAACTCTTAATTTATATAAACTTTAAAACAAATTATTCTATGGGGTTAGGCTCTATTTTAAATAACTCAGTCTGAGAATTTTTACAGCTAATAATGATTAAAATGCAGCACTGCATTTGATTAAACTGTTCCACATAATCTCAATAAATATCAGACAAAGCTGGGATATGAAAGTATAAATTTCCGCCAACACTAACTCGCAATATTTATTAATTTAAAACATTTTATTAGCAGTCATAAAACTAAGATCTAAGGCAATCCAGGACGGATGCCATAAGGTAGGCAAAACTTATGGTAAAGAAAAATTGGCGATAAAACAATGCCATGTCCCGAGTTTTTTTTAGATGAAATTTCTTTTTTTAGCAAAAAATAATAAGAATTGTATAGCCTATAAAAAATGATCAATTCGTACTTCTGAAGTTTAACAAAGAGGTTTTTTTTTTTAACGTTTTACATTTCGAAACTTAATAAAACCCTGCTTTTTAATTTATATGCAAAAATCAATTTTTTTAATAATTAGCTTTAAAAAATTACAGAAAGACGTAATTATATATTTTACGAAGAAATGAAAATTTCACAATTCCTAGTTTTCATAAGTAACGGAATCAAAATCAAGAATTTAAAAACAGTAGTTAGAGTAGAGAATCTTATTTAGCGAACTGCTGTACCTAAAGTTTTGAATTTTAAATTACGGCATAGAAAGTATTTTTTTTTTTAATGACAACGTTTAACGTGATTTAACTATTCGATGTAGCAATGATTTTATTTTAAATTTCATTAAAATAAAAATCATTGTTTCAAATTGTGCCCAAAACTGATTTTCAAAATTAAAAAAAAAAAAAATGTACATTTAAACAAAAATGGTACTATTGAAAAGTCACCTTTATAACTTTTAAAACGGTTTGAAAATCATTTTTGTGCGACAAGCTTTAATGTTGTGGTAGAAACGTATTAAACTTCTATTTATATTTTTTTTATTAAACTTCTAACTAAAGTTGAGAAAAATTCGTTCTTAGTACGCTTCTAATAGACAAGAGGTAACTTTCTGCCACATTTCATGCTGTATTGTTCTGTAAACCTCTATATGTATAGAGATTTTATTTAGAAACAAGAGAAGGAACAAGTAATATATATAAAAAATTTAATTCAATTCCTACTTAGGTCAACAAAGAAAAATTTTATTTTAGTTACTTTTTATTAAATAATTATGAAAAAATTATTGATTTTCGCAAGAATTAAACTCGCATCTTTCACCTTCACGAGAAAAATACTGAAATCCTTGCATTTTACCGATTGAGCTACTTACTCAAATTTCATTACAAACTGCTCAAGTATTAAAAATGAATTAAATTTAATTAATCAATTAATGTTTGAAAAACTGTATTAACATCAAGTGTCATCCACTACAAGTTTTAAAAAATGTATTCGACTTTGAGTGGATGGATAAAAAGTATTTTATTAACGATTGAAAATTTGTACAAGATATATAAATATATATAGGGAGAGTGTGAACTAATAGTAGGGATTGAAAATAAGAGTTACAAAAGAAAAAAAAAATCTACATAAAAAATAACATTTGGCAATTCTAACTAGTATCCCCCGAGAACAAGCTAGCCCCCGGAGACAACTAGTACATATACATATTAGTATCTTCTAATAATAAAGATGAGCGCATTTATTTTGTTGCTCTACAGGCAAGACGTTTTGACCCATAGCTACCGAATTTCACCTATATATATCTTGGAGAGAGGAAACATGCATCTCGGAGCGATTTTTAAAAACTTTTAATTAAACATCATGCTGAATGTTGGCGTGTTTTCCGCAATATCTTACAAAAATACTACAGCATAAAAACTATTTTTACTTCTTAAATATATATATATATATGTATCTTCTCAATGAATCGGTTTAATAGCTGTAAGAAATTTTCCAGAATGTTAACAATTTTCTAAACGCATATATATGTTTGCCTAGACAACAGATTGCTCTGAATTTCATTGCTTCATCAGATATTCATTTGTGTGGATTCTTCCACTAATGAAAGTTGAAGAGAAGGATTCTGCTTATCAATTTTAGTAATATCTTACTTAGCATCAATATTAGTTTACATGACGACTAAAAAAAGTTATATTATTGCAAAATTTAGAAAACAACATGTACCGAGGAGTTACGCTTTCATGTTATGGGATTAGAAACGTTTGCATACACAATCAATAGTTTGGCAATTTGTGGGAATCTTGGACAAGACGTTATACCTAAATGATTTCATTGAAATTAAATATAGCCATTACAGACATTTTCCCAAAGTCATATCATGAGAAACACTGATTATTCAAATTAATTTTGATAATTAATATCGGAGAAGAATAGGATGAGAACGATGACAGACCCACTAGAAATATGGAGGATGGAGAGGGCGGGGGGAAATACACAACAAATCAAATTCTTAACTTCCACTTTATTTGCACAGGCTGTACAGAAATGAGTTTAGAAAAGTATTTAAATAGTACAGAACAAACATATTTTTCATAGTTTACAGTTTGTACAGTAATTGGCAACAAAAAACTTCTACTCATAATTTCAAACAAATCATTAATCCAAAATCTGAAGATTTCACTATGAAGCACAGTTGGCACCAGAAACAAATTAGTAAAAAACGCATGAAATAAGTACTTGTAATGAATTTTCTATGAACTGGTTAAATTAAGAACTTACGAGCACAATGGAGGAAAGTTATATATAGATTTGTTTACTAAACAGTACATGGAGAATTATATACTATCGAAATACATAGCTGATGTTAAAATTATCCAAAAAGAAAGAAAAATGGTGTTTTTATTTGATTTGCTATTAAAATTTAATATAATGGATCTCAAACAATTGGTTCTTCCAACAAAACTCTACAATCAACTACTTCTAAAATGTTGACAGCTACTACAAATTTGGCTTCACATGACTATGCTATACTGCTAATAGTTTTCTTTTACATGTTAAAAATATTTTTACACACATAGATATTTTCACTTTTGAGTCTCAGAATGCACAAAAAATGACTATGAACAATCTTGAGGAAAGAGCTACATAGAATATTTGTTTACACTAATATTTAAATAAGTTATTACACACCCTAAAGATTTCAGATACAATCAAAGACGGAGGTTGTAACACATCCTCTCTTTCAAAATGAGTTGAGCAAGTGAAATGCACATATTAGTAATCATGCAGTGATTTAAAATAAACCACACTAAGCAATTATAGTGACCTGAATAAGCATCAACAAATCTTGCATTAAGCAACAAAAACAAGAGGGCAAGTATTAATGAGGAGCAGGAAGATTAGGTTATTAAATACAGTTTGCCATTAGCAAAATCTTTCATTTTTAATAAAATGGTCTAATCAGAAATCGAAGCAATCACTAAAGACAAAATATAAAATCTGACTGAGTCAGAAAAAAAAGTAATAAATGTTTTTAATGGCACTGAAGTTGCACAGTTAATTCTTTTTCCTCATAAAGTATTATTAAAATAACAAATAGGAACTAATAAATAATTGATTAAAGATTCTAAACATACATCATATATATGCATAAATACATATAAACATTCATATATTTATGAATATTAAATTATAGTTATCTGAAAAAATTTATTTAGTAACTTTTAACAACATAAATTTTATTGGTAAAAATATTATTAGTATTATAATTACTGCTACTCATAGACACTGTTATTTAATATAAAACTCATCTAAGCTTTAAATATTAATACAACTTATCAAGCAAGCCTATTTTATTTAAAAAGATGAAGGAGACAGGGAAATAAGACAACACAAAAGGGGGTGCTTTTAAATATAATGATCCGAGAGACATGCATTCAACAAGAAGGAAAAACAATTTTATTTAAATGACAATGTATTTTATCTATTAACTGAATATTTACCAGAGTTTTTTTTTTTTTTTTTTTTAACATAGCCTAACACAAGCTAGGTCATAGAGAACATTAACAAGTTCTGAACTCAGAAATGTTTTCCAATGCCAAAATACTTCATTTTCCATGGCTATATCAAATTGAACTATGCTCTAAAGCTTATAAACATTTATTACAAAATACATCACATTGCAAAATATATGTCTAATAATAGAAAATTGCATTCTCATGGAATCAAAATCTGAAGAAACTGGAATCAGATACAATAAATATCATTCACACTGCTATTATTCAGTTTGTTTTGTTTAAATTTTAAATATATCTAAACAGATTTTAAATTTCAAGCTATTGATAAAATAGAAACAATGATTTTTTTTATAATATAAAAATTAAAACTCATTTAACTTAGAATTATATAAAATTTGAAAGAGTAACACTTTGATAAACAATTAAAATGCAGCAACAGAAAGTTTACACACAAAGATTCTTAAAATATGGCTTTCAATTTTAAATGAAGCTATGTTAATTTTGTAGTAGTGAAAATACTGGCAACTAGTTTGTCCTATATGTATAACCAAATATAATTTTTAAAAAATTATTTTACTTTACAACAAATCAAATTTCAAATGAACAGATTTGTTAAATTTCCTTTATGTATGTCATTAACAGTTTTTCATTCTCCAATTCTGATTCCGTACTTGTGGTCACAGATGAAATTTTCAATCATAATAAAATATTTCTTCAGCCAAGATAGAATCGTAAATAAAGAAAGATTAAGAAGGCCTGTTACATATATTCCTTGCAGATAAAATCAAAAATACACAAATTCAGATAATTACAAAATGAATTGATGAAGTACTATGAATCTGATCACTATGGCACATAAAAAGTTTTTTTTTTAATTTTTTAATTTGACAGGAAATTAGTTTATCCTTTGTTTTGCAATAATACAATCTTAAGACTTTCATAATCTAATATCAATCTCTGTACATATTTACATTAAAGTGCACAATTAGCACAGCTCAAGCCATAAAATATCAGTAATTCTACAGCTATACAATACCACAATGATAGCTTTTACATGGACCTTTGTACCAATCCAAGATAAAAACATGAACACAGATGAATGTTCAAAACATAATTGGCTCATTTGTTCAAACGTTTTAAAAGCAATCACACAACATTGTGCAAGCAATCAACTAGAGAAACCAGACTGATAAATAAATATCTGCAACAAAATAACGAACATAAAAAAAAATAATTGTAATTAAAACCCCTACCCGACACTGTATACATATATAATAAAAAAAATAATTTAAATATGATTTCTTACAGGTTTAGAAAGCTCTTCACGACAATCCACTTCGATTAATATATAGATGAATTTGCATAATAGATTACTGGACACGCAAAATTATTTTAAATAGTTGCCAATAATAATACTCGTGCATTTGAAGACACAAATCCAAAGGACAATTAAGGTTATTAAATCAAAGGCAGTCTTTTTTTAAAATCAGTTTTGATTTATTTAAAAAGATGATAGGATCTATTATAGACATTGACTGCTAACGTGTGTTCAATTGTTCTTTGCACATTCAAGTGTCATCATTTTAGAGAGATTCAGCTACCAAATAATTGCTGGTTAATGGGTAACATAATAAAGTAGTTTAAAATAATTTTAACTTTCTAACAGCAAACTAAATAGATTTATTTATAATACAATATTATTATAGATGCAATAGGTAACAACAATAATGTAATATAGTGCTTTTATGTATGAAAAAAGATATCAATCATGATCTCAACAGAAATTTAATTTTTAAAATGAAAATCTCTAAAATTGTAAGCTGGGTTTGCTAACATAAACAGACAGTTATAATAATAAAGGCTGTCCAATTCACACTTCCTAACTTTAGTATAAACAACATCTAATTATCTGTTTCAATACTCAGTAAAATGCTGCAGTTCAAATCAAAGGCTAGGGGGTGGGACTAATAGCTATAGCATAACCCTTTTTTCAAGACAAATTCTTGGTTTGGATCAAAGGCCCTTCATTACACCATGAGGTAGTTCACATTCACTTTCACAACATATATAAATCTATTCTATCTACACTAAATATACAAAGATTTATTAGCTGCTACACCATATGTACAAAGAGAGAAGAGCTGTGCTTGCACACTGAATGATGATGACTATGCATAAATACAATCTTTAAAAATAAATGTACATAATACAAAGTGAGGAGCACAACTATTGTTATGTCTTAGTGGCCACGGCACTGGGAACACATGTGCAACTTTTGCTAGTCACTATAACATGCGTCGGAAGTGCTGTGATAGAATGACACCTGTTTGCCAGCTCCTGTGCTTCGTCTCCACCTATGGAAAAGCTCCCACTGTCATTAGGAATATCTGCAAGAAAAAATTCACAAGGGTTCAAAATAAAAGAAAATAAGATGCTTCAAATAATTTAGGCAGTTACAAGAATAAATATGGATTAGTTCTAACAATATTGTAATATTCAAATGATTTTGCCTATGCTGTAATAATCCATCAAATTTACAGTAAAAATACCTTGTGAATAATACATTTTACTCCAATAAAACTAATAGCAGCTCTAAGGAAACACCTCACAATGACAAAAACATAAGATGATATCAATATTGTTAATTTTGCCACTAGTTATAATAATAATAAACCCAGAGGGGAAAAAATGTAACTAATGAAAACTAAAACTAACATAAAATAGCATAAAAACTAAAATTTGGTGAGACTAGTGCAACAAATAATAATTTTCAAATAGTCAGGTCATTTAAAAAGTACTCATTGAAAGAAATAAAGATCATCGTATACTTACAGCTTCAAGTTAAAATCTCATCATACTAGATTTTACACAATCAACTAGCATAATTATACACCACAATTAATTACAATTCAGTAAAGTATATTAAAATCCCTCTAAGAAGTCATTCAAGAGATTGCTCCAAAACAACATATTAATAAGAATGTCGATCACTGTGACACATCAAATTCATCCGACTGTATTCTTGCTTTCTGTTGAAAGTATCAATTCGTTCACAATTTTATCTGCTGTAATCTTTTTTTATGACTTAAAATCACTTTTTTATTCAACTCTTTATTATGTCCAGGAGCAGTGGAAGAAGAAGGAATTAATAAAGTTATTCTCAATAACATCCGAAACACTAAAAATTTTAAAGAAATTAAACACTAAAAATTTCTAAAAAGTTTAAGAATTTTTTTTACAAATTTCTTTTGAGCCGCAGCATATATAGAACAATATGTTTTTTGCACTGCCCCTATAAAATCCCTTTCGTAGTCGTTCAAAAGATCGCTCAAAACAACATATTAACGAGAATGATGATTGAATATTTAATGAGACTTCATGGTAATCAGAATAAAAGCAGTTAAATATCAAATATCTTTCATGTGCACTTTTAGAATAACTTCTCCCATCTTTGATATGTCTATTTCTTTTACGCACCTACTGTAATCTTATTTTTCATCGAATTAATCTGCGTAGTCTTAAAGAACACTTAAAAAGCTAAATATAAAGTTAGCAGGCATAACTAATATAAATTATTTGCTATTTAGAACACTAAATGTAAAAGACATTCAAATGTTTTTAGAGGATTTATGACTGTTTTCGATTTATCGTATTCATTGTTTGCGGGAACAAAAAGGAATATCTTCTTTGCATTTCTTGTGAAATTAAGCACTTTTTAAAAATCTTTTTTCAAAATCAAGCATTTTTAAGGTGCTTAAAAATGGTTTACAAATTTAAGCACTTTTTGTGGTGCTAAGCAAACTGGTTTAAAATTTTCAAACATTTCAGCAAATTCTTCTGATACATACCTTTTGGCAGTCTCCGAAACCTGGGAGAATCTCCACTCCAATTGCTAACTGAAGCCAGGGTAATGCTTCGTGGCAATGTCGAAAACCCAGAATCCCTCTCTGTCACATCACTGTCCGTGCGGAGAAAGGATTCTCGAGGAGGATCACACAAAGTGACCGGCACACCACCTAACTGTCCCACAGAAAATGACCTCTGCACTGGTTCATTCAACATGGGATGCAGCTGGTCAGAGTTTTTAAGACTAGTCCTGAAAGTTTGTAATAGAGGTACTTGCTCTTTTGACATTGAACTGTTTCTAGACACATACACTTCTCTCAAAGCATCACTACCTTCACCATTTTCTGGCTCAGCAAGCAAACTCCCCACAACAGGAACTGGAATGAAAGCGACAATTAAAAGATATCACAATACAAAATATAAATTAAGCAACTTTTTTCTGCAACTTTCTGGCTTACATGATAACAAGACTTCCAAGTTTCAATGAAAGTTATAACTTGAAAAATATCATCATATTCATATCACAAAATATAATACACATAACTTAAATCTTATAAAAATATACTTCAAAAATAAGTAGGAAATAAGTTAAATAGCTGAAATTGTAAAAAAGATGAAAAATTTTAATAGGGCAAATATCAGAATTGATACCATATTAAGATTTATAATAAAACTGTATCTCACAGCCATTTGACAGGCGATTAACATTTGACATTAAGCCATTTGACAGCTTAAGAATAGGCAAATTAACGAAAATGTGAAACAAGTTATTAGCAGAGCTGAGCAATAATGGCTAAGCAAAATAGGTACTTGCAATAGGAAGAGATAAATAAATATTTATTTCAATAGTAATACTTGGTTTTAAAAAATCTTGTGAAAAATCACAGTTAAAACCGTATCATTTGCTTCTTGGTAATTTAGCCTAGTTGACTTATTTTGGCATGAAATTGGAGGATAGTAATAAGACATGTTAAAACCTGGAATCAAAAACAGTCAAAAATGCCATTTGTAAAAATACTTTTGTCAGCGGTTCTCATGCTCCGAGTGAAGGGATAAAGAATTGTTCACCTAAACAAATTCTTCTAAAAGATCCCTATAACTCCCTTACCTAATTAAAAATGTGTAAAGAAATCTCTATCAGAATCTCGCAGTATATCAGCACTGGGAAAAATATTCTCCCTCTCTTTTATGTTTTTTCTGCTCTTGTGCCACATTATGAACGGATGTGTTCTGTCCATGGTGCTTGTACATAAATCATGCCTCCCGCGATGAAATAAAACAAATTTAAAAATTCTAAGTATGTCTTTGACTGCGATTTTGCTTCAATATATATATATGCAGGGAAATCATAAAGTTCATTCAGTCTGAGCAAAGGAGATATACCAGAAAACAAAAAAATATACTACAAAGTAATAGACTTTGCCTTATCTTAAGATTAAAAAAATTGCCACTCATTAGCTCCTTAGTATTATTATCATTTTTATTTCAAAATTTAATGGAATTTTTTTTCAATTATATCAGTTACTCAGGGGAAATGATTTTTTTAAATAATACTATTTATATTCATGGTGCAAGAGTCAAAAGTGTATTATATATATTGCCGCATTGAAAAGAGGCAGTCGAATCTCCATGGCCGAGTGGTCATAGCACTGATCTCATAATCAAGAGATTGTAGGTTCGAATCCCGCTAGAGACATTGCGTTTCACAGTTTGTGTAAATATTTAATTCCTTGATTTTATGTTTCCCTTTATTTCATGTTCCAGAAGATTCTGGACATTTCTTTAGTTTACCAGACAAGTCTTCTGGACTTTTCTTACTGTCTCCAGAAAAGTATTCTGGAACTTTCCCTGCTAGTATACAAGCGGAAGATTTGTCAGTCACTGTGTTCCGAGTTGAGTTAATAAATTGGTTTGTGTGTGTCATTGAGTTCCACACTAGAATATCTATGTGACAATATATATATTTTAAACTATAATTTATATCCAAATTAATTCCAAAAGTTTTATCTTAATTTAGCTCATAGTAACTTCATTCAAAAATATTTTCTAATTTCCTGATCCCACTCCACTTCTATTTAATTAATTCAAGAGAAGCTTTGTAAAATGCTTAGGTGGCAATTCACATGCTCTGCATGAAGGGATAGAAAAATGTCCAGTAAGCACATTCTTTTAAAAAAGACCATGTTTCCCTTATCAGAACTGACATGAGTCAGAAATCCCTAACGGAATCTTAATAATATATTAGCACTGTGAAAAAATATTTTCCATATCAATATCTAATGTTATATAGGACCTGGGATATTTGATTTCTTCTCTTTTTGCCTAATCTGTAGTTGTGAGCAGATGTAGATGTGTCTTGACCATGGCTTCTTATAAATAAATTATGCCTTCCCGAGATGGAGAAAAACGAACTTAAAAATCAAAAGTCTCTTCACTGTTTTCGAAACTGCCTTCTGATTGAAAAATTATATGTTTACATACACACATTATATATATATATATATATATATATATATATATATATATATATATAAAGCATTATTTTGTTTGAAGCAGAAGGCAGGTTTGAAGCAGTGAAAAGACTTTTTACATTTTTAAGTTCTTTTTAATCCATCAGAAAAGCATAATTATTTACAAGCAGAGATGCGGATGCATGTTCGCCACAGTGCGGCAAACAAGCGGAAGTGGGGAAGAAGAGAGAAATAAATTATCCCTCGTCTTATATAACCTACGATTTTGATACGGAAAATATTTCTTCATAATGCTAATATATTATTAAGATTTCGATAGAGATTTTCCTTACATGCAGCGAAGAGGTAGGGGAAACACAAGGAGATTTTAGAAAAGAATTTACCACGTCAGCGGTATTTTGTCTCTTTACGCAGAGTGTGGGAAAGTTAGGCTTTTAGCCGATTCAGCAATTTTACATAGCTTTTCTTGAATTAATTAAGTAGAGACAGTGGAAATGGATCAAGAAATAAGAGAATATCCCAGAAATTAATTAAATTGAAATAAAAGTTTAAAATATTATATATATATATAGGCTTTCAGCTTTGAGATGAAATATGCTTGTTTCATCTGAAAGCCGAAATTTCTACACAGAAAGTTTGTAATTATTATTATTATGGAAGTCAATCCACAAAACTACATATTGTAAATTTTATGAATGTTTGGAAAATAAAAGAAATAATATACAGTTGAAATAATTGCTTTTCTTTCTAAAATGCTGACCAAAAATTTAGATCAAGATATGACAAAGTTTATTTTTGCTACATTTCAAAAACAATTCTTACTATATCTTAATAAACTCGTTACTCTTAAAACACTATTTATCCATATGCCAGGCTAGCTGTATTTATTTAGCAATTTATAAATGACGATCTTCTCACCTTTTCTGTTATTTGGGAATAATAAATTAAACAAAGGATCAAGTTCCCAAATGTTTTTAAAAGGCTTTTTAGAAAATAAAGAAATAATTAAGATTCTATGATTTACTCAAAAGTAAAACATAATAGGTTATTTTAGGCTTCTCTTTCACATTCACAGATATTGTAAAAAATTCTATAGAAATTACACATGATGCAACAATATCATTTCCCAAAGCTTTCATCTTCTTTAAAGATAGAAATTAAAGATTCAAAGGTGCAAGTTTAAGCAAACTAAGAGAATATAGAATGTCTATTTGACTTTCAATGGCATAAGCACTTACTTCCACCAAATTTGGATGGACCTCTTGCTTCAATCAGAAGGCCGTGATCATCTTCCAATAGTAAGTCATCACTGCTCTGCTGACCACTGTCGCCGGTGCCACTGTCTTTTGAATGACCTAAAAGAAATGCAAATGCAATGACTGTTTCTTTTAAAAACTAAATCTTTCAGAGATAAATTTTTACCTATAATATTAATTTAATAAGCTTAAATAGGCTACATATAAATATATCATTTATTGAATTCTTTGAAAACCAGTTATTTTGCAGAAATGGTGTTCTGAAAATGGATATGTATACTCTTCCTATTTTATATATGTATATAAGAATATATTTTCAAACCATATATTCCTTTAAAATCAAATAAGAATCAATTTTGTAATAGAGATTAACATGGAACTTTTAAACAGTAATCTAATAAAATAAATAAATTCACGTTCACAAAATTACACCATAATGTGAAAATTTAACTATTTCTTTCTTTCCTATAATTGCCTAAAAATTTCACAATTGTTACTAAAATATTTTTCAAACCATGAGCTTATTCTGAATTACAAGTGTAAATAATCTATTCTGTGATATAGATTAAAATGAAAACTTTAATACAACAACGTAACAGATTAAACACATTAAGGTTCAAAAATGTATTCAATAAATATTAATAATATAAAACTGCTAATATTCTTTAACAATTTTTATTAGTTTTAAAAGATTTATTAAAAATCTATAAGCAATTAAATCTGGTTTCAAATATTTTGATAGGAAAACACCCAAATGTGATCAATACATGATTTTCATATTTCACAAGACTTTCTGAGAACAGAGCTGTGACAAGATTTAAAAAGTGATGGTTGAGTGGAAATCATTTTATAAACTTCCATACTATGCAGTAACAAAGCAAGCTTGAAACTGCTCATGAGATTAATTTCAGGACATTAGCAGTGATGAAATGAAAATTTTAATCACCTGAGTGTGAATCAAGAAACATATTTCTGCCAGCAGGCTTCATGTACTCTTTTGGGCACATCCCAGAGCATGAACTGTAGGGTACTAGATCAGAAGAGTGTGCAGATGAACTGGTAGCAGCTTGGGGATACTCCTCCGATCTCTTTCTAGTGTGGTAAATGATTACCACCCATACTATGGACGTTCCCACAATGCAGATCACAACAGCAATGACTATAACACCAGTAGTAGTGTGATTTTCCTCCACTGGGAATCCATTCTGATTAACTAAAATAAATATCAAGCTTTTAACAAAACTCCTGAAACTTAATAAAATCAAATAAATTATCAAACTCTAAACTAACTTGAACAAAATTATAAACAATTACTTTAAACAACCATTTTTTTCTCCCTCAAGGGATATACTGCTTAATTTTACATTTCTTTTAGTTACTTTTTTTTTGTTTGATTTGGTGATCTGGAGCAAACTTTTTATTTTTTAATTTAAGGTTTAATTTAGAACTAAAATCTACATCTCTTTAAATGACTATGTACTATGTAAGATTATTAATGTTATTTCCATTGATATACTGAGAATTAAGATTAAGCAGTAATGGCGAAATTATACAAAATGTGTGAATGTTACAATAAATCCTTCGACTTCAAATGACAAAAAACTGTTAGAAAATATGAAAATTCTTATGAATTTCTAAAATTTTTGACAGATTCATCAGCAAAGTTAGAACTTAAATGCAGTACATATTATGAAGATAATTCTAAAGCTCTGATTATGATGCAAGATAACTATGAGTAAACAACAGTCTTTAAATGAGAATCTATAATGGGAAATATACCAAGAGAAACAAATACACACTGCATTTAAAATTAAAACAAGCATACCAAAAGGGAAAAGTAACCCCCATATACCAAGATAAAACAGCTGGTGTAAATAATGTAACAGGGTGCGTGCATAATGTGAAATAGATGCAAAAATTAAGCACCTTTAAGCACTTTAGTCTTTAAATTTTTTCTTTGGTTTTAATTTTTGATTAAAAAACTTTTTGAATTTTAACTGATGCTCAGATGTTGAATCCAGCCTAATCTTTTATTTAAATTGACAACGTTATCTTCAGAAATAATTAATACAATGAAACTTTGTATTAAAAGCAAATTGAATAGAATCAATATATATTACAGACATTAAAGATTAAAACAAATGGTAAATTTGACAAAAATTGGTTTAGAAAATTATTTTCACAAGAAATTGGATGAAAAACATTTATGCTAATTAAAAAAATCAAACAAACTATAATCAATTATTTATTAGTTCAGAAAACTTAATTTATTAATACTAGATAATGCTGACAAATTTTTTTATCACAATTTTAAATTCAAGCTTAAATTTTTAAAAAAATCAGAAAAAAATATAATTAAATAACTTATACATTTTAATAATTTTCATTTTTATATAAAAAATTTACACATAAAGAGTAATTGGCTGTTTCCCCCCCTTGATTTTTAAAATAATCAACTCAAATTTCAACATTAAAATGACAAAAATCTGATAGTATTATTTTGTATTGATAAATTAAATTAACTAATTAAATTAATTAACTAAACTACAGCTTTTACTTTAATGTTATTTTTATTAAAAAAATTGATTATAGAAGACATTTTCTATTCATATAAATATGAATAGAAATAATAAGCACAGAAACAAGAACACTATTATTACAGCTAATTAGGTAGGCAAGAAACATTATTATTACAGCTATGTTTACATTCTTTTCTAAATACTCATTGACAATTTCAGATTCTACATCTTATAAGTTTTTTTTCCCCCCTTTCCTATCCTTGTTTTAATATTGTTGCACTTCGCTACATATGAAAAATCCTTTGTTTCATTAGCTTTTCCCGACAGATCTTTAAGTTCTACAGTGTATAATGTATGTGGGTTGCTGAATATATTCAAGAAAAAATCAGCAGCATTAATTTTCTATGGAGGACAACTTACAACTGTTGTATGCAATACTTTCAGCTTTGTGTTTACTAGCGGATTTTTGCTTTATCAGAACTGAATTCCAAACATATGTACTAACTATGAATTTACTTCTTTTGTTCTAAAAAATGGGTTTACAAAGGAGAGGGATAAGAATTTATTGATAGAATGTGAGTGGCTAGTATTTTTATGAAGCTTCAATAGAGAACAAAATCCACCAAAATAATTATAGGAGAAGGTCAGATTTGAAAGCTGTTAATGGGATAATCCTTCTAATACTATCACAGTTAATGCAAGCCTTCCAAGGCCATCAAAGTAAATGACAAGTAACAAGTGGCAACCAAATTCACAGAAAAGTGTAAGAAAATATTGTATAAAACCTTTAAGAAGATGTAAAAATAAATTTTGTACCATAATATTCTGTATATTATATGGGAAGTACGTTAGAATTTTAATTTTTAAATTGAATTTCTAATTAAAATTTTGCAAAATCCATCCTTAGTGAGCCTCTAACACTCAAAAAGTAATTGCCTGCTAAATTTCACATCCCTTATTTCAGCGAGCTCTGTATTAGTCAGGCAAATCTTTATATGCTGAGAAAGAAAAATTGAAATCAAAACAATCATGTAAAAGTTACAAAAAGAGAAAAAAAAAACTTTCAAAAAATGACATAATCATAAAGGCACCATAATTTTTTTTTTTAATTTTAAATATCAGACCTAGCAGAATTTTTTAAAAATAAAAACTAACATCTGACAAAATTGGATCAACAAATGATAATTTTCAACGCAAAATATTGAAAACTTACGTCTTCAAATTAAAATTTCATCTCATAAATTTTATGCAGTTGACTAAAGTAATAACAATCGCAATAAATAATTGTACAGCAAAATCCCTTTCGTAGTCGTTCAAAAGATCGCTCAAAACAACATATTAACGAGAATGATGATTGAATGTGTAATGAGATTTCATGGTAATCGGGAAAAAAAGCAGTTAATTATCATAAATATCTTTCATGTACGCTTTTAGAACTTCTCCCATCTTTGATGTATCTATTTCTTTTAAGCATCATACTGTATTCTTATTTTTTGTTGATCAGAATTAATCTGCATAGTCTTAAAGAGTTAAATATAAAGTTAGCAGGCATAACTAATATAGATTATTCGCCATTTAGAACACTAAATGTAAAAGACGTTTACACGTTTTTAGAGTTGTAATCAGTTCGGCTTATTTCATATTTCGCTCTTTCGGGATAACCACTCCAATATTTCAATATACGCTGGTGCCCATTGTTGAAAGAAAAAAAAGAAGGGGGAAAAAAAAAGTTCTTTAAGCATTTTTTAAACATGGGTTGGAACTCTTATATTCCTTCACTGAATGCTTCTCCTTCGTTGGTTTTCTTTTTCGATATATCCAGTAAATAAAGATTTAAGACTTTTCAATTAATCATATTCATTGTCTGCAGAAAGATAAAAGAATATATTCTTTGCACTTCGTGAAAATTAAGCATTTTTAAGGTGCTTAAAAATGGTTTTCAAATTTAAGCACTTTTTATGGACTTTTATGACACTACACACTCTGTGTAACATAATAAAAGAACTTTTTAAAAATCATACGACCACCCAGATTTAGCTTTAAAAGCAAATAAAACCAACTTCAGCTATGGAATTTTTAACTGCACTGCAGCAATTAGGCAATTCATTTTAGAATTTATATATTTTTTAAGAATTTAAATGTCTTAATACTCATATCAATTTTTTTAGGGGGAAAAAATTCCATTTACCAAGTCAGTTTTATCTAACCACAGGAAGCGTGATTCATGACTGCTTGGATTTCAATCCAAACACAGTGGCACAGCTGCCGTTTGAAACCAATCCAGACCTCTCTAGTCTAGATAAAAGAATTTGAATCTTTTGGAAAAAAGACTGCCAGTTGCTTTCTAACAAGAGGAGCGAGAAATTAAAAAAATCTAACCATTAATGCTGGTTGTGAAAGAGAAATCAATTATTTACTTCAAAACTGATAACATTCAACAATATAGTGCTAGTTTGAGACCAGAAGATTTTGATAATCTAAACAAATGATGACATTAACCATGATCACATCAAACACAATTCACAGTATCTCTAAATTCTTTATGAGAACTTGTAAAGAAATAAGAGATTCATCATAAATTTTTTTTCAATATGATGACAGAACTAAATTTTAGATTAACAAATATTACCTTGAAAATGCATTGTGATCATTAGCTACAAAATAACCACATAGTATTAAGAATTTTCAGATTAAATAAAAATATGTTTTCACAAACTTTTTAAAAAGAAATAAGAATATCATTTCATAAAAACTGAGTAACAGCATGAAAAATGCAGAAGAATTTCTCAAACACACACTCGCACATTATTTACAAAACAAACAGCCTTTTTCAATACTTCGTTATTAACATTTAATTAAAATTTTACATGGAAATTTATCATAAAATTTCACTAGGATCTACTCAAATAACCAACATTTGCTAAAATAGCTGTATAAAAGATTATAATAAAAGTATCAAAAAATGAAATAGGAAGAAGTTAAATTCATATTATTATGAATTTGTACATTAGCTGCTTTATCTTAATAACTCTTCAGATCTTAAAAAAATTCATTCAAGAGTCAATGATATCATTAAATGGTGACCATCAAATTATCCCCATCAACCTGTAATACCCAAATTCAATGATGTAATTCCCCCCCCCCTAATTCTATATTTCTAGAATAAGAAGAAAAATGAGCATATTCTTTAAAGCAGATTTAAAAAAATAAGTTTCGTGTTCTTTCAAGTTCTATGTTTTTCACAAACTTTTTCTCATACACTGGCCCTGCATTTTTTATGTCCCATAATAATATTCCTCTGATACATGAAAATAAATCAAAAAGAGCTCAATTAAAAAAAAAAACCTAGATATGCTAAAGTACCAACCTTGCAGAACTTTTAAATGACTAGATCCCCTCTCTGTTCCCAGGGTATTGGACATCTCACAAGTGTATGAACCAGCATCAGAGCTTTGCGTCTGCACAATAATGAGCAGCTGGTTGCCAGCTGTGAAGAAATGCCGTTCGGTGGCATACAGCGGCCCACCATCTTTGGTCCATTTCAACTTTGGACGTGGGCTTCCGGATGCCAGACATTCTAGTACGGTGGTCTCGCCTGCACGAGTCTCTTTGTCTTCCATTTTTTTCACAAAGGATGGAGTTTCTAAAATTACAAATTATTTACAAATTACTTCATAATTTTCTCAAGAAAGAGGATGGGGCATAGAGAATTCTTTTTTAGATATACTATTTTAAATGAGAATACAAAAAATTATTGAAATATACAAGAGAGTCATTACTCAGTCTATTTATTCTACAGATTTGTCATTCTTAAGTCCAAGTACAAATTCTTAATCTTCCAGTCATTGCTCAAAATGTAGACATCCTTAATCTTAATAATGTTTATACATTAAGACTAAACCTGTCATCTTTGGAAACAAGCTTTCATTCATAAAAATAAATGGGATTAACAAAGTTATGCAAATCAACTAAACTAATTTAACTAATTAACCCTTTCTACGGCCGTGGGAAGTATGCTTCCCACCAAATTTATCAATCTTTGTATGAAATTGTGTAGGTTGGCATAAATTCTGACAAATTTTTTTAGTAAGTCAGAAACTTAGATGCTTTAGTTCTTTATCTCAGACAAAATGACGTGTCTTGATTGGTTACTTAATTATTAATTAACCAAATTAAATTTATCTAATAAGCTAAATAAATCCTTTTTCTTATTCTAATTTCAAGTATTTTTTAAATACTTTAACATAATATGACTAGAAAAAAATGGCCCTTTAAAGAGTTAATAAAAGAAAGTACTATTTTAAATTAAAGTACTTGCACATTATAAAAGGATAGCGCATTATGACTGTTAGCTATGTTTGTGAAGTAAAAAAATTAATATGTGAAATCACTTCTAGTTGAGGTAGGGGCTTTATTAAATGTTTTACTTTGTAATATCTAAAGAAAGGTAGTGACGGGGAGCCATCCAATGATGCTATATATAAATTCCATGAGCTTGCATGCAAAATAAAAGTTGGCAAAATAGTAATGGTTGTGGTGGTATTTCTAATAATTTTTTAGCTAGTATAGTTATCTTGAATAAAGATCCATTTAAAGTATTTGAAATTAATACTATGATGGATGATAGGTAGCAAGCAATTACAATGACATAGCCGAGTATTGGGCTTTCATATAAAAGAAAAACAGGTGAAATCAAACCAATGACTGCAAACTTGTCAATGCTTTTATTGATGATCTAAAATATATAATTTTATGTGCCATCAGTTCCTTACACTTTTTTTTTTTTTACTTTGTGGCCCTGTATTTCATGCAACTGGTTTTGTAGCATTTCATTTGTTGTATAAATTAACATTTATAAAGAATTTCAAAAAAGAAATACTATTAAAAATTTTGTGATTTTTTTAAACATCTGACATGTAATAAATATTGAAAATTTACAGGGAAAAAGTAGGATATTTCTTTGTATTATTGGCATTATGTAATATTAGATTTTTATTCACATCAAAATAAAAAGATGAATGAAAGATTCAGTTCAACATGATCTAATTTAGGTCATTTCACCTGGATGCAATGAAACAAATCCCCCTCCCCTTATTGTCAACTTGAGTTGACAATATTTATATATGCTATATTTATGCATTAAAAGTAATTGAAAATATGCAGCATAACAAAGAAGTATCAATCTTGCATAGTCATTAGAAATCAGTAGTTTGCATTTTCTTAAAATAATTGATTTAGCTAGTAAAAGAAAAGGTAAACCTAACATAAAAAAAGTGCAGAATAATGCAGGAAAGGCAAATTCTGAAATGTTTACTTGAAAAAAAATTCAAAAAAAGGGAAGTAAAAAAAAAGCACAATGAAATAGACAAATGCAAAAAATTAAGAAAAAGAATGAACACTAAAATATATTAAATCTGAAAAATGTATTCAAAAAACATTTAACTGAAATGGCATGATTAAATACTGAACTGAATTTGTATCTTCAAAAGCTTTTCAAGAAAGTAAAGCGATGAAAAATTTATTAATGCTAAAAACACTAATAAAGTGAGTCAAAATTACAAGGGTTAAGATTCTATGTACTCTTACCTAAAACAGTCAATGTGGCATTTGCTACAATAGTTCCAGCAACATTCTGAGCTGTACAACTATATACTCCAGTGTCACTGGGCTTCACACTAACAATGAAGAACACATCATCTGTGGGCATGACATGCATTCTTCTCTCCCTTGCAGCAGGAAAATCTTCAATGCCACCATCCTTCTGCCAGGAAATGTCAGGACGAGGCTGACCACGTGCTCCACACTCAAGACGAGCGGTGCTACCCGTTTTAATGGCAATGTCAGCAGGGATTTTTGTAAATACAGGAAAGACTAAAATAGGGGGGAAAAAAGAGAGGAATTGATTTAATTTATTGCCAAATATCATATATAACTAAAATTAAAAAATAAAATTAACATTTTTGCAGGCATCTTAATTTAGGAAGAATTTTGAAAACAAAAACTTTCATGTTTCATGTTATGATTTTAATATGAATGTTGTGACTTAAATTATCTGATTACTTCAATTAAAAAAATTGATTCAAGAAAATAAGCTCCAGGAAAGCACAAGTGATACCATTATTTAAAAGACAAGGAAATTTTTATAAAAGATTTCAGTTTATATCTTGACATAAATTCAATGTAAAGTTGATGTGAAATTAAAACCATTTAAAAATAAATGGGTGCCTTCACTTTTCCCAAGTATCTAGGCTCTATCATTGATATTAACTTCTTTATTAGATCTTTATTTCCTATATCTGCATTATTATATATGCCATTATATTTCAAGCTACCACAATAATACTTGAGTATAAAGTAACAAAATTAATGACCCTCTTTTTTTTAATGAAGTTAATTTATAAATGACAAGTAGGGTATACTCAAAGAATTATCATTCTTCGAGCATTGAACAAGCATCTCTATTTCAACTGTTTAATGGTTGAACACATACATATAGCAAGAGTGAGATTGTATTTGATTATATAGTAATTCATTTTCAATAATATTAGAAATGAATTATATATTTTGGATATTTGTTTGCTCTTATCACATAAAACAGAAGACAATTATACCTACCATGAACAGTAATTCGAGCTTTGCCAGAATACACAGAACCAAATGCATTTGAAATCACGCACTGATAACGACCTTCATCTTCATCTTGGATATTTCTAATATTTAAAATGCTAGTTGAAAGTGTGTAGTTCCCTTGTCTAATGCTGAAATTCCTTGTAGGATGTCGAACAGATTGCAGCAGCTGGAACAGAAATTTTGATTTAAGTAATGGTAAAAATGATGAAATTTTTTTATAAAATAACTAGACCCCAATGTTGCGCACCAGATTATAAATAATGTAATAATTCATTCAGAAGCAGTTACATCTTAAAATGAATAAGCTTTACAATTGCTTGTGAAGAATACAAAAATTTCAAAGCTTTACTTGAAAATCAACAATCAAATCTATTTAATTAAAAAATTTTAAACCAAGGAACTTGATATGTTTTATTTTAGAATTGAAGCAATTTCAATTCGAAAATATTTCAGACACATCTACAAGAAAAAATATTTTAGCTATCGTAAGAATAAGAAGGGAATGAGATGAAATTGTAAATTATTTTCATTTACTAAAATTTAAAAATCTGAACAAAGTACTTGCACAATTGGCTGGCAAGTCAGTTAATTTTCTTTTAAAACAGTATTTTTTTTTAGAAACGGGCATACTTTCTGAAAAATCAATATTATTTTTACAAAGCTATACATAATTCCATTCAACATATACATTGCATGTTTCATGAAATTTTATACATCACTATAAACAAGGGAATTTTGACAATATTTTTCTTACTGTTTCCAAAAAATGATCTATTTTTCTGAATGTGTATTTCCGTCCTTCATTAGCCCTAATTACATATATAGTAATATATAGGCATAAGATTAAAAAAAAAATCATCCATAGGTGATTCATTGAATATGAAACTTAAATGCTAAATGAACCCATTTCAAGAAGTGGGAGACAAAGAAAAGGTTAAAAAATGCAAAAGAACTTCACCTTGCCATCTTTTCTCCAATGGAACTTCATTTCTGAATTCCCACTACTCCTGGCTTGGCATTCCAAAGTTACATTCTCTCCTTTTAAGGTTATTTTTGTGGGAGGCTCTTTGATAATTACAGGTTTGGGAGAACTTTCTAAAATACAATAAAATAAAATTCATTACATATTTATGCTGAAACAAAAATTCCCAAAGCTTTTTTTTTCCACATTTATATTTAGAAATAAGAATGAACAAGTAGAAATCTGAAACTTACCACAAACCATTTCTGTTGGTGAAATTTCAAACACAGAAATCCCTTGTAATCGCTCAGGATAGCCACAGACTGCATGTGCTTTGAAATGAAATTCTTTAGGCATCCATGCCAAATTACAATCACACAGTAAGGAACTGGTATTCAGGTATCTAAAATAAATAATAATTTTTCAAACATTACATAAAATTTAATTTTTCAAATGTAACATAAAATTTAATTTAATATGAAAATATTTTATACAATATAAAAGAGGCATTCAAGTTATTAATAGTATCAAATCCTGCTTTGGACCATCTAGTCTCTCTTGCAATTTTTATTTTCATAAGGATAAATGCAGAGTGTTAAAGGGGAAACAAATCACTAATATGCAGATTTAAGTGATCTTGCAAGGGTCACTGAAAGAAACCCAGGCAATACGATTTTGAATCATATCATGAAACATTTTTATATATAATAGAACTTGGTGCATTTTACAATACTTTTGCTGTTAAAATTAATTTTTTTATACCGATGCAGCATTTTTAACATTCCAGTAGTCCTCCAGTTTGATACTTGTCAAAATACTGCAGATCTACCCATGTTTACGCTCTTTCTTGCATTAAATACAAAATACAATATTATCCTACTTTAATACTTTTAAAGAACCACTAAAATTATTGTAAGAAATCAGAACATAGACTAAGGGCAATAATGTAAATTCCAAGAATCCAGCTTATTCAAATAAGACTTAACATTCAATGTTTTTACTTAACGTTTTGGAAAAGTAGTGAGTGTGCATAAAAAACACCATAAAAAACATATAATTTGATAACATAGTACTTCCATATACCTGTTCATAAATAATTTTTACATGAACAGCCTTTTTTTTATAATCTGTTTGTCCAAGGTAAACACAAACAGAAAATTAAAATTAAAACTTAACAACATTACATATATATTCAACTTTTGAATATTCATATGGATTTGCCAATGAGTGAAAAAACACAGAGAAGCATGGAGAAGTAAACCAGATTTACATACATGACAAATCAGTAATGTTTTAGTTTCAAAGTCAACTATCACTATTTAATCGTATATATATATATATAATTGCACAACTACCTCTCTAAATCATACCTTAGGGTACAAGACTAGATAATCAACAATATTGCATACATCCAAATGCAGAGATAAAGAGAGAGAGAGGGGGAATTCATACTTACAGTTCATGAAGATGCATCAAATCATCAAAAGCATTTTCTTCAATTGAAGTAATTTCATTGTGAGTCATGTTTAAAGTCTCTAATCGATTCAAACCATTGAAAGCTCTTTTAACAACAGATTTTATTTTGTTGTTTGCTAATCCCAAATATTTCAATCTCACTAAACCAGCAAATACTTTTCCAGTATCCTCAATAATCCATGAAACTTCATTGTTCTTTAATTCACTGAGAGGAAAAAATATATCGAAGTGAATATATCGCAAAACAAGATTTTCATTTTTAAAATAATTCATAAAGAAATATATATATATATAAATGATCAGTTAACAGTTTTGCAGTGATTTTTATGTTCTAAGATGTTTGGTGTAAAATTAAATCTTTTGCTGTTATCTATTAGAAATGAAAAATCTGTAAGGCATGCAAGAAGAGGAATTCAAACCAGATCAAAAATGAAAAGTGGGAAAATGTGCACATTACACACTTATATATGAAAATGTACAATACATTTATTTACATTTCATTATTAAGATGGATATTGTGCATATTTTTAAGAGATGCATGGCTATAATAATCTTTTGATATTTCAGAGTATTTACAAATAAAAAAAAATTATAATATTAAAGGCAGTACTCATAACTGTGTTCACCATTAAAAAAAAGAGAAGGAAATGCATCACTATTATTTAATATAAATAGATGCATTGAGAATTATAAAAAATTAAATTATTTTTTAGACTGCAAGTATTAATAAATACAACTGATAAAAAAATCTAATGTTAATTAATAATAAGGTAATAACTACCATTGCTACATAGACTGCCAAGAACAACAAAAACAACAACAGTGCAGACTGCCGTTTTAGATTTGCAGGGTCCTTATTGA